>OX155961.1:27023018-27095397 GCA_944548615.1 Micropterix aruncella
CATTGTAAATAATCCATTTAGGTTAAAGGTAATCTTTCCAACTAATAGGAAAGAGCTGACTGCTTCCTTTCATTGATATGAGGGCATGTCACGCTTTTAGTTTTAAGTTTTCAGCTGAATATTGATCGCAGCTTCTTTATATCACACTTTTAGAAAATAAAAAAACGAAATTCGAAATTTTAAATTCTTCCATCTGTCAAGTAGCTCGTCTTGTCTTGTTATTTCCCTTGAAATAATAGGAAATTGAGTGAGTTTACGTATAAAGAAGGATTGTAGCTTAATTTTTGAGATAATTGGATGAAGGGTGAGCGTTACTAGTTGTAAAATGGGCCCAACTTAAACCTACTCCTCTTTCCGCAAGTGAGAGGCATTCATCATTCTCGTTAACACCTAAAGCATTCCCGAATCCGATCAAGGGAATCCTTCGTCACGATGTAAGTGGCTTTTATAATTATTTACTTTATAATCATCTTATTGATCAATTCTTAAAAGAATATATACACAAAACTATCAAATATTTCTATATATTTATATATATATATATATTTATATATATATATATATATATATATATATATATATATATATATATATATATATATATATATATATATATATATATATATATATATATATATATATATATATATATATATATATATATATATATATATATATATATATATATATATATATATATATATATATATATATATATATATATATATATATATATATATATATATATATATATATATATATATATATATATATATATATATATATATATATATATATATATATATATATATATATATATATATATATATATATATATATATGTATATATATATGTACATATACCTATCAATCTAAAAAATATATTAATTTCATCAATATAATAAAAAAATCAATATAAATTTATAAACATTTATTTCATTTCAATTGGTGCATAGGTGCATAGATGACTGCATAGGACTTATTTAAAAGTAATATTATTACAAGTATATCTTTTAAAACAGAAGCAATCAACTGATGTGCAGTTTCTTTTTGTCATACAAAAATTATGTATCTCCATGTGTCAACTATTTAATAAAATGTCGAAAACTTCTTTTTGCGTTAGAACAGCAAAGAAGTTTCTTATCCAGTATACCTACCTACTTAAAAAGGATCACTGTCTTGAGAAACAACTTTAGTGCTCAGTCACATAGGTACTCTATTTGCGGAGCCGTCCTCGCGAACCAACCAAGGACGGTGGAGTCTGGAGTTCTTCTTTTTATGATCCATGCAATAGTTTTTGACTTATGGTCGTTTTCCCAAGAGCGTCAATGCCACAACTCTATGGATGCACCATTTCAATACCTAGAACAAGATCTCTGAAAATCTCAAAGCGACAATGCAACATTTTGTCTACGAAATTAAATGTTTACATTTACTAAAGTAAATTTGTAACTTCTACATATCTGTATTAGTTAATGACACGTGGCAGACTTCCCGCGTTCGAGAAATTGTCGTTAGATATTGACACGATTCGAGTGTTGCTAACTAACTAATAAATGCCTTTTTTTTAAGATAAATATTATCTTGAAATCTGCCAGCTTTATATACCTACAGTAGCGAGCACAGAAATCTTTCCAGACTGAAAATATCAGTTTTTTTAATGTTTTCTGTTGTGATTTCTTAATAGCTCTTTAGTCCAAATTATTAAGCAACACTGTTTAAAGATGATAATACACAAAAAAGTGCCTATTTATTGTCAAAAAATTTCAATGTCAAAAAATTCTGGTTTTCCTTTTATATACTCGATACGACGAACTGT
The DNA here is from genome assembly GCA_944548615.1 of Micropterix aruncella. NCBI lineage: Eukaryota > Metazoa > Arthropoda > Insecta > Lepidoptera > Micropterigidae > Micropterix > Micropterix aruncella. Next base: position 27,024,838 of record OX155961.1, read on the forward strand.
CAAACTCGTGACTCGCGATACACATCCTCCGCGAAAAATACTTCTATAAATTCGTAATCAATCGCTATTTTAAGAAATTGTGAGTCTATTTACGTTCTACAGTGATACCACATCTGTGAAAGTGTCTGCAACTCTGCAGCCTTTACGGGTTCAGCAGCAGTGGGTGGCTGACATAGGCCCCTTCTTTGAACTTTATATCAACGCTTCATTCTAGAACTGTCTCGTGTGACTTATAACTGAACTGCATGTTAAGACGAAGCCCGAAGAAAGCAGCGAGATCGGCGCAGCGGTTTGAAAGATATAATCCATTTAACATCGAACAAAAGACGTGAGGTTGCCTTGTAAAATATCCCCTAACTAACGGCATTTCTGTCCACCCGGTATCATCCACATATAAAGAAACCGAAAGGCGCCATTCATCTAAACATAAGAATATCTTTGTGAACAGTGCAGTCACGCATTTTCGTTTCAACAAGATCCAAAAACCATTTAAACGTAAAGTTATATAACGACTTTTGTCTAATTTCATGGAAACGAGGATACGAAGCATTTTCATTTTAATTTTTGGTTTAATATTAGGCGGTTAGCGAGCTCAAAAAACGTGGATTCATTCGAAATTTTAAAATAAATTGAAATCTCATTCTATATTGAGGATCAGTCAATGTGATTATTTATTGTTTTTGCTTTTTTCGTTTCTATCGAAGACATTTTGTTTTGCAAAAGGATAAGCTTGGTTTTTGAGATGTGGATGAAATGCGGATCATTCAACGGTGGCAAAGGGAAACCCATTAACGCTACATGTACATAGTTTCGAAAGTGGTACACATCCATAGGGGGAGACAGGGCAGGTTGGTACACAAAAAATCAAACTCATATATTTTAAACAACAATGGTTGAAATATTCCACTTTTCTTGCATCGGTATGCCATAACTACTCAAGTCAATAAAACCAACAACAAAAAACATGAAGGTTTAAAAATATATAGAATATTAAGGTTTTAATGAAAAATGGGTTTTGTGTCATTGTGCCTCACCCACGGGACACAATCGTACCTACATTAGAAGGGACGCTTTGGTACTAATAGTTAATTATATGACAATGGTTAATAAAAACCAAAATCTGTAGCTGAAAAGTAATTTTATTATTTTAACAATAATCAGCCTCATAATTCTCACTTATAATCTCAATTGGATAACAAAACTAACAGTTTTGGTAGGTTTCGTAAACCAATTACATAACTTAAATAGTGTCTTTGTAAACAAATCAAACAACCTTAAAAATGTTAAGAAAGTTTTGCAAATTATTAACATGAAATATATATATATATATATATATATATATATATATATATATATATATATATATATATATATATATATATATATATATATATATATATATATATATATATATATATATATATATATATATATATATATATATATATATATATATATATATATATATATATATATATATATATATATATATATATATATATATATTTTATTACCCATGCAAAGCTATTATATAAACAAACTATATAAAACCCAAGTATAACTTCCAGTCTGGCAACACTTAAATACGTACCTGTGTCAACTTGTTTGCCCGCATTCGCACCATTATTTCATTCGCTCGCAAGTGCTCTGAAGTGATCATTACCTTTCTGGCGGACAGCGATGGATAATGCGAACCCCACAGAGTCACAAACTCTCCTAAACCTGATGGTTGAATGGGGCATCAGTCAAGAAACGATAGACGTTTTTAAAGGTAAATTTTTCAAAGTATTATTTTGTTTCGTTTTATTCTAGTATGAAAAGAAGGAACAGAGAGAATTCGGTATAATTGCAGTGGCTACACCGCTTTCTATTATCATGCGATGTGAGCCATCCATGTCAGTTTTCTATATTTAAAAAAATCAGGTAAGTACTTAATCCACGCTATTATACATATTTACAACTGTATTGCAGGAGACATACCACATCCCAGCATCTTCTTATGGATCCGGACAATATATACCGGCAAAGGGAAAATTAATTGATAGATATTACAATCAACTGCGCCTACTCCGTCAAGCTGGGGTGCTGCCTGCCTATAAAAAAAGGAAGATTGCTGAAGATCAACAACTTGGCAAGTATTTCTTTATATATTACTATACTACAGGATGATTTTGTATAGCTACAGGCCACATCAGAAGTTGATTCTGTTCACGAAACTGAACAACTTTGGTTCTACGACTTTTCGTTTTTTTTTTAAATATCGACTCGTACATTTTAAAAAAAAAATCTTCTAACCCCTAAATGTGAGTGGTCAATGAAATTAGTTTCTCGAAAAGCTAAAAGTTTTAGAACAAAAGCTGTTCAGTTTCATTTGCAGAATCACCTACTGAATTAATTATTAAAGACTTACAGCTACTTAAACAACCTGTACAGGGTGTGTTTCTTCCTCTATTTAGGAGAATGTTCTGTAGATCAATCTGAATCACTTTTAATTTATACTCTTTTCTATCCTATATTTATTCTATATTTCTTAATTTAATCACTTTTAATTAATAATTAAAGAGCGTGCAAGAAAAAGAACCCTATTAGGGTGATATCGTTCTCTTACCATCTGTCTGTCTGTATGTCTATCCATCCGTCTGTTCGTCCGTCTCACGATTACGTAGCTTTACGTTTTATACTTACAAATTTTATATTGTGCAGTAATGCTGAAGAATTGATCCATCAGATAAATTAACTTTGAAAAAATACAAATAAAAATAACCGTTCAACATGTTGCCCGAAGCGAGAGTTGAACCCGCGTCCTTGAGGCGGATCGATTCTGCAGTGTTACTTCATAATCTAAAAAAAATAAACTGCCTAATAACAAATTAGAGCCTTAGTGCCGGCAGAGATTTAGAATATCTATCTACGTTCTCGACTACCCATGGTCGCCCCACTTCTCATACTTTTTCGCCCATTATCAATTTTAATTTATAATTTAATCCTTAACAGTAATTGTACAATAGGTAGGTATGAATTATACGGGAGACAAAGTGATTGAATATACATAATATATCTATTTTAAGCTATTACAATATTTTGAAATTTCAGATGTAGCATTAGACGACAAACAAGCCAAAGAAACGTGGACGTGGTTGAAATACAACAGAGAACCATGGACGCTTGTAGAAGAAAAGTGGACTCAGTGCGATTATAGAAAAAGGAAATATGTGAAACCAAAAAAAACGCTAACGGATGTATTCACTGAATGGCCGTGTCTTAAACAATCTAATGCATACCGACTAGTAAGTTATATCCCTAATCTAATAAGTATCTTTGAAAATGTATGAAACATGTCTTTTCATTTCAACTGAATTTATTGACTTAATCCCTGCTCATTTTAATTTTAATCAGGATAGTTCAGTGGGTTGAATATCAAAGTATCCGTTATGTTATCGATAGCATCTTAACTATACCATCTGAAACTGAATACTCTTTTTATATAATAAAACATATCTTGGTGTCTGCTAGTGGTGACACGACTTTCATATGTTTAAAAATTCCTTGTATAGGATACAATGATCATTTACTAGCATATCAGCTGGAAACTTATACCCAAACAAACGAATGGAAATTGATTTATTTAAAAAGCATTTTTCTGTATCCTTCTTTTTGTCATACACTCTCCGGTGGTAATAAATATTTTAGATTGAAGTATATTTAGACCTATCTTTAAAATTATGTTGTAGCTTTTAGATACGTTTGTAAGTTGATTAAGGTATTTTTTTAATAATTAAAATATTATTAGGTATTTTTATATTAAGGTATTTTTTTAATAACTAAAATACCTAATATTTTTTTATTGACATTTAAAAAAAACGAAACGCCGAATGGACGAAAAAACCTATGTCTCCATTGTATAAACCATAGTTTGTCATATGTCATTTAGTTAGTTCCGTGTCTCGTTTTTTTTTTAATTTTTGCAAAAAAATAGACAAAACCCAAAAATTGATTTAGGTTCCTTAGTCTGCCGAATCTTTAATTTATAATTGTAGGTCCACCAAGTGTATTGTAATCTTGCGTAATTGGTATATTGAAATTCTCTAAATTACCTTAAAATTGCTTTGTACGAGTTGGATAACTAAGTTGGGTTTTGTAAAGGTTAAAATATGTGTAGGTATTCAGAATAATAATTCATAGCTCACCCTAAATTAGGCTAAATTAGGTTATAAGTTTTATGATTATTAATAATTAATAAATGTTTCGAATTTTACTTGTTCTGTTTTATTATTATTATTTAGCACCATACTCTATTTTATGATGGATTAGAAATAATGAGTAAAGAATCAAGGATACAAGTTATAGTAATTATAATTTCTTTTTATTTAGTGTAAGCTTTTGTATAATTAATTTGAAATTGTTAAAAGTTTTGTTTTCAACTGAATTGTATTGTAACTTTAATCAGTATTTTTGGATATATTTTAAAAATAAAATGTTATATATTCGAAACTTGTTCCTTAGTTTGTCTTGTATCTTTTCTACACTAGGAATCCACGTTATGTTTGCCTGATAATTTCTTGTAAATTTAATGTTTAGTTTTCCTATAATAATTTATGTGAAATAATTTTTCCTACAATTATAATTTTTTGACTGTTTGTAACTTTAATCTGTATTCGGGGGTACAATTTACTAATATCTAAAGTTTAGTAGAGTTTAATCAATTTTTTAGTACAACTTGCTAAACATAATGTGTAAACGATGTAAGGTTATCGGTAAAAATGCATGTGTCATAATTTGCAAGATTGAAAATATTTACAAGTATTTGTTTAAATATTTTCTTTAAAAAATAATAGTAAATATTTACAATTTTGTAAATTACTTATGATACTTACATAAATATTTTACCAATAACCTTACATCGTAAGAATATTTTTGATAGTAAGTTTATACTAAGAAAACAGGTCAAACTCTACTAATTAATATTAGTTAAATATACCACCGAATACTGATTTAAACTTGGAAAAAATAATAATAATTTTTCGTAAATTTGACAAATTTGTTCACGTAAATAGTACGAAAATTAACAGACAAATATATCCTGGAATTTTAGTAAAAGGTACGAAAGTACTAAGAAATAAATTTGGAATATACAAAACTTTATTGTTAAAATATACCCAAGAATAGTGTTGAAAGTTACAAAACTTTACAGTTAAAAACAGTAATAATTCTTCATGCTTTTGACAAATAATTCCAAATAAATTATACTAAGGTTTTACATTAAATATACAAAGAGATTGTTAGTCAAATATAACCAGGATTCTTAGTAAAAGGAACGAAATGTACTAATAAATATGTATGGAATACACAAATGTTTATTAGTACAATATACTCAAGAATAATGATTAAACCTACAAAACTTACTGCTTGAAAACAGTAATAATTGTTCGTAATTTTGACAAATAATTTCTAATAAATCTTACTACTACATACATTAAATGTACGAGAAATTATCAGTTAAATAAAAGAAGGATTCTTAGTAAAAGACACGAAATATACTAATAAATAAGTATGGATATACAAAACTTTAATAGTAAAATATACCCTAGAATACTGATTAAATCTACAAGAATTTTGCACTTGAAAACAGTACTAATTCTTCGTACTTTTAGCAAATAATTTTAAATAAATTATACAGAAAAAATAATTAAATATACAAAAAATTGTTAATCAAGCTTAACCAATATTATTATTTAAAGTAACGAATAAATAATAATGGAATGTACAAAACTTTATTAGTAAATATACAATGGAATACAAATTAAATCTACGAAAAATAGTGGTTGAAACAAATATTATTAATCGTAAATATTTCATAAATTGTACAAAAACATTTATTGGATTAAAAAAAATATATCAGTAAAGTATATCATTTATTCCAGGTTAAATTGATGACTCGTACTAAGAAATAACTGTGAAATATACTAAAGATTATGAGTAAAATATACCCAAGAACACCGTTAAACTTACAAAATTCTTACCTTAAATTTAACTAATCTCTTTATTAACTTTTACAGAAGTTGCATATAAATCTTGATTACTTTAATCGAGATTATCTTTAAAAGAGACTAAATAGTCTGTCATATTTACTTCGTATATAGAGAAAAATAATAAAAAAATATCGTTATAATAACATTTGAGTTTTGTAAAACTAACCAACTGATTTTTCATAAAGTCAATCAATAATGTAAATTATTTGTACATTTTAATGAATTAAGTTTGGTAAATCTTTTGTACATTTGACAAATGTCATTTTGTATATTTAAGTAGAGTATTTATTAAAATTGCTAAGAATTAGCAATTAAAAGCAATTGAAAAGAATTGGTAAAATCAACCAATTTCTTCGTGAGGCCTATAGTTAAGGTCGGCGTTGGTTGGGATAACAAGGAATTTTGTAAATGCAATCAAACATTTCTCTCCGTGTACGATACTTTACTTTTAATTTAATTACTGCATTATATTATTTACCTTTAAATATTAGTAATTTAAAAAACTATGTCACATTTTACTACTTTATTTTGAGTCAATACCTAAGTATCTAAGTACGAAACTATTCAGATAAAAATTCCGACAAATGTACCAATTTTTACATATTTACATATTTAAGTTAACTAATTAATGCATTGTAAAAACATGAACAATACATTTCTAGAATGGTTTTAGTCTCAGAAAAAATATCGATCAGTTTTAAGACATCCATTTACCGGCTTCCTTAGCTTCCTAGTTAGATGGAACGTCGATCATAAACAAAAATTTAATTTTGGGGCCCCACCTGTCGTGGGCCACGGTGCGCCGCACCGGCTACACCGGTTTAGTTACGCCACTGCTAAGGTTTGAAGAAGTGTGTACAGCCTGGTTGTAACCCACCCAGTATTTTCCCCACCCACCCACCCATCTATTCTCCTCCCTCTCCTTGATTATTCAGATGTTCCCTTTCTCGACATCAAGGAAGATTTACCCACCAGGGTAGAAAGGCTGCAAAATGTCTGCATTCGATTCATTTACGACCTAAGAAAGTTTGACCATATTACGGAGTACAGAGGGAGACTTTACTGGCTGACGACCCGAGAAAGGAGAGATACGAGAGTCCTAGGTTTGCTCTTCAGAATCCTGAAGGGGGCCGCTCCGAACTATCTTAAAAGTAGGTTCAAACCTCTATCTTCTCACGGGCGCCCTCTGAGATCTGAAGACAACCTACTGCTCTTGATCCCTACGGGAGCCCGTCTCTGGAATGCTTTACCCACGCGTATAAGGATAGCACCTAGTTTGTTTTGCTTCAAACGCAGGCTCAAAGAACACTCGAACCCAAGCTCATAAACTTTTCCTTATTTTTCCCTACTTTTTCCTCCCTATTGCGTCCCCTGCGTCATTATAGGTTTATTGTTTGTTTTTTCTTAAATTTATTGTTTTGTTTTCCTGCTGAATTTAAATGATTAAAATTTAATTTATTAGTTTATTTTAACCGCATAACATGTTATTCCTAGGTTAAGGTTAGCTGTAAGGTATTGATTTTAGGCAAAAAGCTCGCCTTTTTGTTAAAGCAAATAAAACGTTTAATTATTATTTTTTTTTTTTGTGATTTCTTGGAAATCAATAATTTTATATGCTGGAGGGAAGGAACGCCAATGTCAAGTTTTTGGCCCGGATCGGAAAAAATGTAGAACCGGAAAAATCGTAGATGCTTCGTTCAATATTGTATCTAGAATAGATTAGGATAGATTGTGGGATAGATTAAGATTAGTATAGATTGTGAACGACGCCGACCATAACGTATATACTAAATTTGCGAATCAACCAAATAAACATTATCAGGAATTCGTATCAGGGAATCGTATCAGGAATCGTATCAGGGAATATCGTAATCAGAAAAATCGTAATGACAAAAATCTTAATCAGGAAATCAGAAGACTCAATTTTACATATATTTTCTCTGCGTATTTCTCATAAGATTATAACAAAGGGCGGTTATTATATGCGAGTGAAACTTCGATGATATTTCAGAAATTAAGTATAAATAACACTTCTAAAAATATGGGTACGATTTACTGCTCGTTGGCTCTTCGGGTGAGAACGTTGATTCGAAGACTGTCGGTTAAACTATTGTATTGACCTGTAGAATTGAACTGAATATAATGTTTTATAAAAGTCATCAGTCCTTCATAAAAAAACATTAATTACCAATGTTATTATAGATAGTTAAATAAATTGTGAGGTCTTTCTAGCTAGACATGCAAAACAATTGCTGTCGTGTTAGCATTGTCTTTTGTAATAAAACATTAATCTATATAATAAAAATGAGTCGGGTTTTATGTATGTTACCTAATAACTCACGAGCGCCTGGCCCGATTTGAACGATTCTTTTTTTGTTTTGTTCGTAATCATTTCGGTGTTGCTATAGGATATAAAAAAATTGGAAAATCTCTCGGAAAAGTGAGAAAAATGAGAAAAACCAAAAATTATTTTAGTGCCGAGCTTGATCATAGATGGCGTTGTTTGACAAGAATAAGAATACGAAAAATTCGAAAATCAAGATGGCGGCTCGGCGCGAAAACTGACATTTGACAGTTGAATTTTTTCATAGCGTTTTCGTGATTCTGAAGATAAATCAACTGAATTAACTTAATTTGTGTAATTCGTGAATGTTTTTCCAGGTTTAGCACATTTATAATTTTTCACAGTTATACCCTTGCGCAGACGCTCCAATCTCAGCAAATTGACCGCTCCAGCAAGACGACAAGACGACAAAGAGACAGGAGGAACTGAAAGCGATGAGCATCGCCAAGAATTGAATGAAGCGGCACGGATCCGTAATGTTGCAGTGCGAAGACGATTGAATTTGAGACAAAACACATACAGAGAGGCATTCTAAATATTATAATCTGGCGATACAATACAGCGATTATAAATGAGTGCAAATTGGAGAAATGGATCATTTCTGCCAATATTGCAATGCCTTGAAGTAACGCCACGAACCACTCGGTTTGTGTAGCGCAGGGAGTAAAATAAGACTGACATTATTGGTTCCACCACCAGAACCATTTCTATATAAAAACATTAATAACTGGCAGAAAAAATAACATTTTGACGCTGACAGTTAAAATTATCCAAATTTGAATCTATAAGCCGTGGTCAAATTTCGATCTACGAGTATGTTTCACGATAAAATTACGACTCAAACCAATTTTTACATTATTCGTATTTTTCATTTGTGACATATTTAAAAACTTATTAATAAATAAATAAACGTTGTAAAATAAATATACTTCATATTTCCTTGCTGAGCGCTATTTATTAATAAATTGCACCCGTGCGAAGCCGGGGCGGATCGCTAGTTATGAATATAGTTGACCAAATAATTTGATATGTCTTGCTAGCTAGCTACGATAGCAAAACATAACGCACAACGAGATCTTGCTTTTACTATGACAGCATGATATTGGGCCCGATTGCGTTTCTTTGTGAACTAAAACTAAAATTAGTCCAAGCGAACGAGACAGAGCAATACGTTAGAGCGGAATATGAAACGAACGATCGTCGATAAATACTACCTGTCGAACTTATACTCGTCCGAATAAATTCGAGCATATTTCGTGCGGTGTAAGATTTGACCTTGGAGCGTAGTTTTAATGCGAACAAGTGACAACCGGTCATCTCACACTCCGCTCTAGCGTATTGCCCTGTCTCGTTCACACGGACTAATTTCCGATTTTAGTTCACGAAGAAACGCAATCGAGCCCATTATATACGTAAGGTTATATTTAGTTACAAAAATCATGTAGAAGCTACGTTATACCGTTATCGCCGTACGGAGCATGGTGAAACATATAATCGAGTAATGGAGTTTCAACGAAATTCCTTTCAATTCAACAAACTTGCGACTGAAACTTCATTTATTTAAGAATTTAACTGTTTATTTATTTAAGAATTATTTACTATAAAACATTGATATGCTTAAAAAAATTACAGGAACCGGATGGCAAAACCTTAACCTTTTGCTTATTTGTTTCTGTCACCCAACTGGGACTAGCCCGTTCTAGGGTGGACAGGACTCTAATATTACAATCAAGTTTAATCAAGATTGCTTGATTGTTTACAAATGTACATGTTTTAGTAAAAAGCTAATAACACTAAATTTCCATAAAATGTGGTATTTAAAATAAAAAAAAATATAATAATTATTTGAATTAAAAAATATAGGTATATATTAAAAGATAATATAATAAATAAAATGCATTTCCATTATATAATCGGCAATAAATTCGATTAAATAATATCAATAAAGTCATATGTGAGAAAAGAAAGAAACAGTCATTAATATTTAATATATGTTAAGTAATATAAGATTTACTATAAAAACACCTAGTCAAAAAAGTACAATTCATTGTCAAAATAATATATAACAACAAAGTCAAATAATTTTTGGTAGTTAGTGCAAGGTTAAAATATACTCAACGTACCTACATGTATAAAAATATGTTAATAATTTGTGCACCTAAGTTTTATTAAACTATTATTTCTAACATTTGATGTACCTATGGTTAGTCTATCATGATTCGATAACCATTTCTTTAATTTATTTTCAAATTCCCTAAATGTCAAATTCATTTTTTTTTTTTATATTGATCAGATTGTAAAATCTCGGCGCAATGAAAGAGTAATGTCTTTGTCCAAATGATGTTTTCATTCTGGGTATTATAAAGCTATTTTCTAAAACTCGTTGGTCGCCGGTTCTTAATTATTCCTAAATTTGAGTTATTGTCCAAAAATAGCCTTAAAAGGGAAGTTTTTAGAAAAAGTTGCCTACAATCAAGAACTTTAGCTTCCTTATAAAGTTCATTAGTGGGATGGCGATATGGTCTACGTAAAATAATTTTTCATATAAATTTCTGCGCAGTTTGCAATGGCTCTAGCAGGGTTTTACCACATACACCCCATTCAATTATGCCGTAAGTAATAAGCGATTCTACATAAAACCGTAAGAACAAAACGACATCGTATCAAGAAATCGAATATTTTTCTCAGTGTACGTAGGGCGGTGAATTGTAAATTTTATGCCCTTGAAAAGGGTTTTTGGAATGAAATTAAATTTGAATTTTGAACATTGAATAATCAACTTTGAATCCAAAAAGAATTGAGCATTGAACATTGAATCCAAAGTGTGCTGCCCCCGGGAATCGCTAAATCTAAATTCCTCTAACCTGTTTACAATCCGCCGCATCGCCAGTTGCTACCCGTCAGGTGAAATGAAACGCTTCACGTTGGCGAATTATTTTTCGACTTGTATATTTGGCTAGCGTATCGCACTCGTCATATTGTCGATCCAAGCCGGACGCCGTGAAAGAAGTACGGCCGAGCTAGGTGCTAGACAAATATACAAAGACCAGTCGCGGCGGACGGAATTAAATCCAATCTCAGTTTCATAAACGTATCAACCGCGTGCCGCGCTCCTGTTTAGTGTCGTCTGAGGCACATTCAAGGCGCGCAGCATCGATTACACGACCAAAAAATAGGATCACATTTTTTCCAGAATTTCAAAAATATGTACCTACTCTAAAATATTCAATTCAATTCAATTCTGTATTAAGAAATCACACAGCATTACAGTAATAATATTTTAAAAATGTATACAGATTTACAACAAATAAAAGCGGTTACGGATTTCAATACAATTGCATAAACTACTTAAAAAACTAATGTACCTTCAATTTTAGTACTACATAAGAGTCTAGTATTGAGGGTGTTTAATATGTGTTTGGGGGAGTGTGTTGAGGGTGCGGGTGCGGATTGTGAGCGTGTATGATATTAGTAATGGCGTATATAAAATATAATAATAATAATCAATAAAAATAGCTAATACGAATAATCAGCTTATTGTATCGGTTAGGGTTTGATTTACGGAATATTTATAAGTAATTTGGAATTATTAAACATATTAATACCATTTAAATGGGTATTATAATGCTCACAGCAGCGTGTGAGTACTACATTCCTTGATGCATTCGTTTTAAAACGCGGCAATCAAAACAGGTCAATTATCTAAAACTGCCCTAAGAACCTGTTACCTCAGTGAGGTATAACGATTATAATGACCATAATAACCATAAAGCCATAATGACCGCCGACCTCCAATAGGAGTTAGAACTTTAAGAAGCTGTTTTTTTTTATTTAACCTATAAAAATAAACATACATAGACAAACCCTGAACACATTACACTCCTTTTTGTGGAGGAGTCGTGTTAAGAGATTTAAAAAATGGTTAAGATTTTTTAATAGATAAAAAAAAATGGTCAGATAAAAAAGCACCTCAAAACGTGCCTTAAATGGATTAAATCGTACCACCCCAACTACAAGTCACCCCGACCTGGTCCACCGGTATACCAGGGGTGGTATATTATGCATTTGAAATAAGAATACATGCTCCATGAAAGGTAAGAGTGTGAGAATTATCGACCTTATACCTTTTTACTTTATAAAAAGAAATAAGAACAATAATTGAAATCCAACAATTATAAAATAATAATAATAATAAAATTAAAAGTTGCATGATGGGTCCGCATGATGCTTAGATATATAAAAACGCTGATGCATAGTGTAATCCGACGTTTCGCTTTCGCTCTATCGTGTAAACAGAGACAAGCGGCGCGTAGAAAGAGTGTGCGCGGGCCGTGCGCTCTCATCGCGCGCAGAGGACACGCAATCGTCCATGTTCTAATTCTGTAATATTGTTTATATTTTAATTTCGGATTCCAATTAAGCGTGTGGGCCCACCAAGGCGACGCACGTTGCAGGAAGTGAGACGGCGAGTGGTCCGGCACTCATCACCCACCGGACCGGATAACATATGGCATGGACGCCAACAGTGTATATAGACAGTCTGACGGTGAACCCGGCGGAAACCAGGTTTGTGGAGAGTACCCGCCTGATTCGGGCTGAGAGCCTGCGCGTCTGGCAGGAACAGTGGGATGCCGGCGGTACGGGCCGTCTTACCCACAGTTTCTTCCCGTCGGTGTCCGAGCGGATGAAAAATGATTTTCTACGGCTTGACCACCGAGTCACGCAACTCATCGGGGGTCACGGTGAGTTCAGGGCCAAGCTTTTTGGCTTTGGACTCAGTGACGATTCCTGGTGCCCGTGTGGCTCCGGTCGTCAGACCGCAGAACACATCATTTGGACATGCCCTAAGCTGGACGCTGCACGGGCAAACATGATGGGTGTGGTTGGTGTGTGCGTCGGCAGTCTGCCGATCTGGTATGCGGATCCCGTGAGTTGCGAGGTATGCTACCGAGCGTTCCGGGAGATTGGGGACCACTGGGTGTCAAACTGGGAGGATTTGAGGCAGCGGACTCTCCTCCTCTGGGGGAGGGCCTCCCCTCTTAACGGTGCTGTCAGGAGGCTGCTTCATCGCCCGAAGTCGCCAATTTTGTATTGTAACGTACCTAGCCGCCCCTGTGGGTGCGTGCCTTCTTGCAGGTTCTCCCGATGTAGATGCCCCCGACGGAACCCCTGCCGTTTGCAGCCGGAACCCGGGACCACTCAGTAGCATGGATTCACCATCTCATCGCCTACCATTCACCTTACTAAATTATAATTATTTCTTCACTCTGTTTATAACTTTAGTACTTAAGCTAAAACTTGTATATTTTATAATGTTAGATAGTAAGTGAATTGTTGACATTTCTATGATTAAATAAACTCTTCACGGGGTGCCGGAGGGGGTAGAAACCAGGAGAATCTTCCTCCATATCTCCGTTCGTCCACCCCTCACGTTCTGGTACGCGTGAGGTTGTCGATGCACGATATCCCGGGCAGATAAAACGACCCATGTCGTTAGATCTGCCCGGGTGGTGGGCGAGGTTTCTCCCCCCGTCTATCACTGCGTAGCCTAATAAAAAATAAATAAAAATGAATGCCTATAGACACTGCGTTATTTGACAGAACCGCTCGTAACTGTTTTAACCGGCTCCCATATATATTGTATATATAATATACGTGACTAACAAGTCATGAAAAATCAATATTATTAGTATTTATTAATAAATTCGACCAAAAAGTTGCAGCGAAGTTTTTCGTGTGCGAAGGCTGGCTTTCGAGTGGTTAAGGTATGTCCACACTCGTGCGCTTTCGTCTTCATCTTGCGTCGTTACTTTCAATTTAATCTCGCGTCTAGTGCATGCTTTATTGAATGCCTCAAGACGCATGCATCTATACGTCTAAACTTATGCGCTTTCGCCTATTCAATTGCGATCGCTGACAGTACTCATTGGAGATTACGATAAACTAGTGCGAGCTTGTAGTAATCATTTACGTTCCTTGGAGAAGTATGACCGCAGGATTTTTATCTATTTTTTGACCATATTCACATTAATAAATAAAATTCAAACGGAGCTGCCATGGAATTCACCGACCAAGTCGGGCCCATCATAATACTATTTTTTACACTTCTGGGGGGTGAGCAGTGGATTCTGGACTAACGATCGGCTGTGGTAGGTTTAGGACAGCTGTATTGCTCACCTTACCATCCATTCACTCCCCTTTCGAAGCCATAGAATTTGAGATGCGCAAATCGCGGTTTTAGATAATTTTTCTAGGAATGAGTTGATTATTTTTCTGGAAATAGTATTTTTGGCCCAGATGTATTATAATTATGTTATAATGAATTATATTTATTTTATTGTTATAATGTATTATAATATGTAATATAATTCTGGTCCAATAATATAGGACAATTTTGATAATATTCTATAAATCGAAACGTTTTTTCATTATCTTCCGCCGTTTTGTGTTGCAAGATGCACGTAGTGACGTACGCCTATTCACATGGTGACGGATCGGCATACGCTGAGGCATACGCTGTCGTTCAACTAGTTTTAACGCATGCGCTAATGCATGCGCTATGGTATTAAACGCATGCGTCAGAGGAAAGCGCAAGATGAAGACGAAAGCGCACTAGTGAGGACATACCTTTAGGATGCTTAATGGTTCTTTAAGGCCTTTATTATTATTAACTATTTTTTTGCGGCCAGGGTCCAAGTCATGCTTCAGCTCTTATTCGGAAGACCAAAATAATTTCCTCGAATGAGCCCTAGTGTAAAAGCAGAAGCTGTATCTGGCAGGCAACTAACTGTTCTCGTGCAGGCAACTGTTCTCGTGCAGTTGGGCCATAAAGACCAGCTCGCTATTTCAGGTAGCTTTACTAACTGTTCAGCTCCTATTCAGTTGCCTCCACGAAGAAGGTCTACATCGGTACAAACTCTTTTTCCCCTGCTTCGGCAGGAGGATTAGTATTTCCCTGAGGGATCACCCTCGGGAGCTGGTGGTCGGTCTGAGCACTGTGCGGCGTTAGCCAATCGGATGTGCACTCCAGCGAATAACTGGATAGGTATGTAAACGATATACAGTTTCCTAAGCAGAAAGGGTGGATGTTGACCTGTTGTCAGCCATTCTTGAAACGACCAGTTGTCCACCAGAAGAAGAACGCCACGGTCTGCGATAAATTCTAACCGAATTACCACCGAACTAACAACAGAAACAGGCCGTGCAAAAGACTTCGGACCCGTAATTGGACGGAAGGACAGAGAAATCCAGCCAAATCTAGTAATGAGGGCGTAATTGGACGGAAGGACAGAGAAATCCAGTCAAATCTAGTAATGAGGACGTGAGGCTACCCGCTGGTTCACCTTCCCAGTGCCACGCGATAAAGCGTTGGACTCTCTTGAGCTAAACCGCTAACTAGACTGTTTTCGTACATTTATCCACGTTCATCTTAGGTTGAAAGAACGATCACCATCGTTATAACTTCCTGGGATGACGGGATCGCCGTTGTGGTTTACAACACCCCACTGGTTCCATGATCCTACTAACACATCGCCAAATACACATCTGGCAGGTTATCGGTAGAGTCTGGAAACGCAGTTTCCAGCAGAGTAGGACAGATATTGTGACCATCCGACCCGAGCGACAAAAACGGGCAAAGGGCGCCACCAAAAGTAATTATTTGCACCAGATACAGGTTTGCGCAGGTATACTCGAGTGGTGGCCAGTCTAGTGGAAGGAGTAGTACTTTCAAAACTGGTAAGCAGGTAGTGATAGACTTCCCCCACTGGCTTGCCACTGCCCTCGCAATTTCAAGTAGGACGAGCTGAGGTTGCGTAACTAGATCTGTATATGTCCCAATGTGCTCAGGGTTAAAAAACGACAACGGTCATTTTAACATCTTGAAATGGTGAATTTGATAGGAGCATTTATAACCATAATCATAGCAGTCGTAGCCACGCTGTGAACGGTTCTCTTCTTTATTACCGAACTTACGCAGCTTTGGGCACGATTAATACTTGGATAGGTAACCGCCTTAGTTTTTGACTTACGTGATGCAAAAAATGCTAACCTAGATGATATTGCCAATAGGCGGGCTCCAGGAAAAGTCACCAGCCTTCCTGGTAAAACAAAAGACACAGCTGTTCTTTAAAATGATTTTGATAAAGTAGAATGGGCAACTATATCCAGGATTCCTGGAAAGAGCGACGAGAGTACCTACATCAATATCAACACGACAGCTCCAATTTGCTTTTGTCAGCTATTGCTTGTATGAGCCAGCTAATCTTACCTGAGAGGAAGACGAGTGTAGAATAATGGAATTTCAACAAGAGTCCTTGTAATTCAAATAAATTACGATTTAGACATTGTTATCTATACTAATATTATAAAGATGTAAAGTTCGTAAGGTTGTAGGAAGTAATCTCTGGATCTACTAAACCGATTTTGAAATTTCTTTTACCAATAGAAAGCCACGTTATTTGTGAGTGTCAAAGGCGATATATTAATTCGAAAAATGAAAAGACTTTTTCGTGGTAGTCGGATTTGAAAATTAGGACATAGAAAAAACGGTCGAACGAAACTGTTTCTAACTTACGCTGCCTTAACGATGAAGAAAAGTTGTAGAGCTTGATAATGCCTACAAAAAAGTTAACCACAGCATGTGTCTAACTTTTATATTTAAGTCACAAAAAGTAGTATTTTATATAAAAAAAATAATTTAAATTGTTTATTGATCAAATTATCAACAATTATGAATTGATATCAAAATAAGTAAACTTATCGTCTCAAGTGTTTAGACCAAAAGACTTTTCCCTTTTACTGCATATAATTTTCCTTTTACTGCATTCATGGTTAAAGAGATAAGACACTCACAAATAAGACACTCACAAGAAGACACTCACAAATAACGGTAATATAGTCAAATTGGCATGCAAATACATACATATATATGCAGTAAAAATATAACCCTTCTTTTGGCAGCAAGGAAATAAATCATAGCACTCAGTACTAACCGAACCACACTCATAATTTCATCACAAGTAAAAAGTTTTACCGCCCAACGCAGTGGGCACGGGTTAGCTAGTAGCTAGGCTAGCCAGATAACCCCGTAATAACGAAATGGTAATGTAAGAATCAATCCAATATTTTTCTCATCGTAGTAACAAACAAAACAACCTATGGAGGCATTGCAACTTCTACCGTGGCAGTTCAAATATTTCCGCTTGAAAACAACCGCGACAGTAACAGCCGTTGCGTCCATCGCGTAGTTGATTCATAGCCTTACGTTGTTATTAAAAATTCAGGTCGCAAATAATTGGTGCGGCCAGCACACGCCTTGCAGATACACGCCGGGCGATGTCATTGTGCAACGGCCAGTTTTGCATGGCTTCACATATAGGAAATGGTCGTGTGTTTTTACACACGTGGCAACCAATCAGCTGGCATTGTTTACCGACCGAGTGGGTCACGCGCGGGCGCTTCTTTCGAAATGCGGATCATGCACGGGCTCTGCACGCATTTGTAACGTCAAAAGGCATCGCCAGCGTTGAACAGATCTTGTAAGCGCAGGGCCGGCTCCAAATTACGAGTATTTCGCTCCTTCTACCTTCTAGACGAGTTTCCTGTGCCGTCTACCCTCTCTTCTACCCTTCCCAAAATAACCAACTTGAAAGGTATGCACTCATAGAATAGAATAGAATAACTTTATTGTGCTATAAAAAACAAACTTAATGAATATTACACTGGTTTTATGAAAAAAGACATTTTACATTTACATTTACATTTTCGTCGTGTCCAATTGACGGCTAAAGACCGCTCTTGGACGTGTCAAAATAATTGGGTTAGTTAGTAAGTTTCGTTACTACTCTTTACTGAACATACATATGTAGGTAGTCAAGAATTAACTACTAGAAGGTCAAAATATAAATATAAATAATCAAAATAGAAGCCTAATATTTGAAGTAGTTAGTAATTCGAAAAGATACGTAGTAAAATTATTCATCGTAATATTCAAATTGTCAGTAAAATATTAAATAATCAAAATAAATCTACGTTATGCATTTTAAACTAAATAAATGTAAATAAATTTAAACTAAATAAAAATAAATGTTTCTTCAACAACTTTTTGAAAGTATGCAACGAAGGTGCTTGCCTGATTGAGTGAGGGAGCTGATTCCATAAACGAGCAGAATGGACTGTAAAAGAGTGCGTGTCAACAGAAGAATGATGTATCGGAATGGCGAGTGTGTTATCCCGGCTTGATCGAAGTGAAAGACCGTGGCCGCCTAAAGGGTGGAAATTCTCCTTGAGATAGGAGGGCGAAGTGTGGTTATTGAGTATGTTGTAAAGTAGTGATAACGTATGCAAATTTCTTTGATCGCGGATAGGAAGCCAATTATACAATATACAAAGTAACCTTTTCATGCATCAAAAGGGAAAGAACAGTGGGTAATTTCGTAGCCAATTGCAAAGTTTGTTGTTACACTTTGCCTTTGCCACATATACCAAACGAAAGCTTATTAGTCTAACAAGTGTAACATTTCATTGTACAGCAGCTATGCTGAAATACGTGGCTTAAAAAAGTTATAAAGTGTTGACATTGCATTTTTTTTCGATAATTACACTTTTTCAGTAAAATACCTTATTTACTTCGTTTTATTTAAGCAATAAATTTGTTTATATTATTTACATTGATAAATTAAATAAAAAAACATAAACTATATACCTACCTATATTAATGTAAACCAATAATAGTAAAAATAACTGCTTATCCCGAAACTAAAGCGGTAAGTAAGTTTATGGATGAAAGACCACAGCTAATAAGGATATAGATAGATCATCTGTGTGCGGGTCTGAGGCACAATATACCAGATTGTACCGGATTGACCTTGACGTTGGTATACTGTGTCTCAGGTTAATATCTTTTGTTTTAAGTTGGGGTTGTCTGGTGGGGTTGTCTACCAGATGAGAAAGACACTGTAAATACCAGCGAGTGAATACGAAATTTGCACAGAGGCATTACGCGTTTCTGGCACCGCGTCTTTGTGATTCCTTCTTCTGATCCTTGGGGAAGGCTAAAAGACAGAGTCCAATTAGCAGATTGACTCTGAAGAAATATATTTTCAAGTGGCTCATGTCGAAAAGTAGAAGCCAGTGCGAAGAAGTGGTGACTCACACCCTGACTTGACATATCTGTCACCAGATACTTGACAAGAAATATGTTTCGGTTGATTATGTTTAAAATTAATTGATAATATTATATTAATTAATTAGATTTCCAATTATAGGCATAATAAGAAACAATTTTAGGTTACTTAATTTATTGGTCAATATAGTTATTTATTTATCTATATATTTATTTATTTTGCTTTTCTATAAACTTAAATATTTTCATTTTCTATATTTAATATTAGTTGTTTATTTATATACACATTTATATACTATATTAACCTTAATTTTTTTAAGAATGAATGAGCGATCGGAATGAATGAATGAAAAAAAAAAAAGTGAAGTCACTGTGTTTTAAATGCTATCACCCCAGAACAGATATATAATCTAGTGCGGCGATAACATCCATACAAACGTAATCTTCGCAAAAAAAAAATGTAGAAATATTATTATTTATACTTTTGTTATTTTTTTTGCCAAAATCAATTTTATTGTATTGGATAATTTTATAAAATAAAAATAAAAAATAAGCAAGACAGAGATGTATACTCAGTGTATGAGTAGCAGGTAAGATTTTGCACCTGGGCTGTTGTCATTCCTTCATTTTACGTTTGGGTATTCTGAGTGTTTTCCGTTTTCATGTGTTGCTGTTTTTACTTTCTGGCTGTGATACTGGACTTGATTGAATTTTACTTTACGATAGCATTTTAGTTCAGCTTTTGAGTCCAATAACGACTCGTAATAAATGCCAGTTACGTAATAAACCATATTTAACAAGGTTAATAACTAGTTTATTTAACAAAATCTTCCATATATACATCCATATATGGTACCCAAAACCAATTGAAAAAGGGCTAATCGGTGCTATTGCAGTTTAGCCACTAAGATTCATGTGTTTAGGGTCGGCCATAAGAACGGGTCAACACCCATCCCTGCGGGGCCAATTTCCCCTAGGAGTCAATCTTTGGATGCTCCTGGTCGTTTGAGCACCTGCGGCGTCAGCTAATTGATTGTGTATTCCGACTGTGAGCCGAGGGAGTCTAGAAACCGTATTGTTTCCTATAGAGCGAGGGTAGTTGTTAACCTTGCGGCAACTTGAAACGACCATTCGGCTACCCGATTCCGGGTGAAGAGCCTGGCAAAGGATGCCGTGGTCTGGTCGGCGATAGATTCGGTATACACCGTATCGCCGCTACTTAAGGGAGAGGACCTCGCAAGCGACCTCGAACCAATTACAAGTCAGGAGACCGTAGTAATATGGTTGCAACTGGAAATAAGGACGCGAGTATCGGACCGCTATCTCGCGGTACGGCGTTGGTCTCCTACGGTCCAGTAGCGTAACAAGACAGTGGATTGCTTTCTACGTCTTCTACGCTCATCTCACGAGAGATAGAGCAATGTAATATCGTTAAAACTTCCTGAGGTGGAGGGTTCGCCAGTTGTAGTTGACAGCTCTTGTAGTCCTACCCGGGGTAGTCTTCCACACGGGGAGGCTACTGAATAGGACCTGAATCATGAGTTTAACCGATCCGAAAACACAATTGATGTTATGGCCCAAGCTGCACGAAACATTATATAAACAGATGAATTACAAACTTGGACTATCATAAATGACGCAAATTATGAAACACAAATTAGATTATAATTTTATGCGTTTCCTACTATAACCAGTACACGTTACTCGTTATTATTAATTTGGAATAGATGACGTCCAAGCCACGGCCACGTAATCTGCTTAATTACCGTAGGTTTAATTGCCGAAACTTACATACATACTGACGCGGCCGCTGTTACAATGGCGACACTGCCTACGCTGTTAATAGTTTGGCGGTGAGACGCTGTCAACCGACCGCGACGGCCGAGAAACCGCCGAGAATGGACAATAATGCCACCGAATATTCCAGAACAATAACGAGCGATTTCACTAAAAGATTACGACGCCTGTGATAAAGCCACCGTACGTGTACGAACAGTGTAAAAGGCTGCTGGATGTGAGATTTTTGGTAGGTCGAAAAACCACCATCTATAAAATGCCGCAATCAGCAAACAATTTGCCTACTACCATTGATTATACAGTATGACTTTTAATTAACAGGTATCCTTAAAGTGGAAGAGTCAGTTTGAGCAAATAAGCAACTTTTACATGAAAATGTGGGAAAATAAAAATAAAACATTATTTCATTCGAAAATTTTATTTTTCGGTAAAACGAGCACCGCTGCAGTTATTGTTTATTCGCGATTTTTTTACCAGCCGCTAGATAGCGCAGCGCGTTCAACGGTGGTCAAGCTTTTACGTTGTTTAGACTTACCTACTTTGTTCAGAATTATATTTAAAAAAAAAAAAACTTTTTTTGGTTTTCCAACAAAAAAATAATATTGATTGCTTCCTTATTGCTTGCGCTGTTTCACCCACTTTAAGGATGCCGGGTAATTAAAAGTCACCTGTATAGCATATTATATCACTTAAGCTAGGCGCGCACTGCGGTAAATTCCGTGCGTATTAGTATCGGAAAATTTGGAACCTATAAGAACGTATGGAACCGCGCGCACTATGGAAGAAATATTGTCCCGGAATTAGGACTGCTGCAGATTGGCTGCGGACTGCGGTGCGGTGACAGTATCAGGATTGCTACTAAAGAAATTCACAATGGATATGCACTTCATTAATAAATACTAATTTAATTAGACTAAACTTTTATTTAAAGAAATCACATATAATTTCGATAATTTTTTAAATAGAACTTCCTTTATTCGAACGTTTTTTTTAGGTTCAGAAGAAAAATAAGTGCAAATACCGCGGTGTAATTCGCAGTGCGCAGACCAAAAAGTGCGTTTTTTTTACGTTCGGCATATAAAACGTAGCGCACCGCAGTGCGCGCCTAGCCTTAAAATCGTGCAACAATTTGCCAACTAGGTCTTGCGCAAAATATAGATAGCACTCATAGTTCCAAAAATTGAATAATTATTACCTTCAATATTTTTATTTTATTTATTTCCCAAAACATAATTAACCTTTCAGATGATTCCAAATCGTTAATTATTTTTCTAGGCTATTATTCTAGATTATAACTATTATTCTACTATAGGCTATTATTATAATTCTACTGTTAATAATATTATTATTACTCTACTCCATTACTATTACTATCATTATTATTCTAATATATAAATCATTATTCTAGACTATAGCAAACGAGACGGAGACATCCGTTAGAGCGTAATATTAAACTATTATATTTACATATGTATATCTAATGTTTATATAACCTTTTTTATTATACTAGTTATTCCTTTTTAACAATTTTAATACTACATATTTATCTAATTATTTGATTGCTAAGAAATGCCATTACCATACTTTTCAGTTGTGCTAAGTTCACCGTCCAAATATCCAATTCTGGCTCAGTCGAACATAGTGCATTTAGGGTACGAAGCGTCCGCACTGTGAAGCAGTGTTGAACGATGTTAGTTCTAGCTCGCGGTAACGCGAACAATACATGAGTCCGAGCACGGTAGTAATTGGTGGGTACGAATAGACCGATTCTTCTAAGGATGGTCGGATTATCAACGAACCCCCTAAGCAGTTTATATATGTGGCAGATTGACAGCCAATCTCTTCTTACACTTAGTGAGTTGTACCCAACCATCCCCAGAATAAATGCCGTAGGATATAGAAAGGGATAATATCCATGCTGTTTAAAGTATAGGAACCTCAGAAAGCGTTTCTGTATACTCTCTAGCCTGGATATGTAGCTATTTTCGTAAGGACTCCATATTGCCGCGTTGGCTTCTAATCTGCTCCGAATTGCTCCGAATATGGCCTATTATTACCTTTAATATGGCAAATTTGACGGTATAACAGTATGGCGGTATACTGTAAATATCGCTCTAACTACGCAGAAAATATATAAACTAATAATATAACAACAAACGAGTTTTGAAATAATAGATCTTATGATACCAATTTTTAATTTAGTGCTACTAGTTTCAATGCGTAATAATTACGCACTTTAAACCCTTTAAATACCATGGGACATAAATGATGCCTAATTTCAAAAATCATTTTAGAAATTATGGATTTCAAATAATTAATAAATAATATTTTTTCCATGTTATTGAGACATAAGCATCCTAATATTAGCACAAAAAAATATGTTGATATAAAATATACCGTACATTTTCGTTGCGATTATCGCAAATGATCAACGAACTTATGTGATTTTAAATAAATAAAGAAAGTACCTACTTATGAAGACTTATGATTTTTTTAGTACGTTTTTTAGCAAGTAAGATTTTTGAGTTGAATAACAAAATCGCAAATTTTGGATAAAGTTGTAATTTTGCATCTTTATGGACCACAGGGACACTTATGTCCCATCAATTTATACAAATTCTATTGAACCAATTTCCACAAATTTGACAGGTAGGTACGTATTATTTACATCGCCCTTTAACAGTCTTACTTATCAAAAATTTGTATACTCTACCGCAAAGCTTATTTGTTTTATTAATTGTTTTATTTGTTGTTTATTATTAGCTTATTACCTACTATTCAACATTACAGTAAAACCAAGGCATTGAAAATAGAAATTAAGAAAAATGTCACCGTAAGTATACCAATAGAATGACACTTAGAATACTAGCTATCATATAGGAATAAATAATTAATAGCCTGCAATTTAAACGAGTGACGATTGGCGGCAAAAATATCAAAATCTGGTGCAATCGAGTGAATTTCATTTAAGCGCCGCAAAGCACGCGCCAACAAGTTCCACCTTGTAAGGTTAGTGCACGAGGCTCCGCGAAAAGATGTTGCAATCGAGCCCGAAGATAATTATTTGGTACGAAAAGACTCACCTTGGCTAGTAAGCTAGGGTTATCACTTTTACCACGAATTAGATTCAAAACATAGGACATGGTCAACATTTCTCTTCTGAGACAAACAGAAGCCTGTGATATCACACAGGCTTCTGTTTGTCTCAGATTTATCATACTGCATTTATCACAAACCTGTGATAAATGCAGTCGGATACAAAAATGGATAATATCCGTACTGCTTGAAGTACAAAAATCACAAAAAAACATTTATGTACCTTTTCCAGCTTGAGGGTATAGTATAGTATATATTCGTTTCCATGCGACTTCTAACAATCGAGTTATACCTACAACGTGCGCATAACCCGAATATTATTGCAGTGTTTGGGTGCCGTATCTCAAACCCCAGAAGGTCCTCCTTATGGTCCTCAAAGGGTAATTCTTCAGATATGGTCGTTCCTAGGTATCATGTCGCCTTCAGGTTGGCTGTAAGATATTGCGTCAATGCAATAAGGGCGCCGATTTGTGCCATTAAATAAAGCGTTTTATTATTATTATAATTATTATTAATTATCTTTCGTAACCGGCGTTGGCGCAAGTCGCTCTACTAAGTACATCAATCAGTATGAACTTTCAAGCAACGTCTTTCATTATTTGGGTAGATACACTACAAAACACCGCTCGCACAGAGATTCCCACTAATTTCGTAATAATTATTGTCTCGCCTTTAGCGCTTTAGCGACCGTGCGACAGGCCGCGATTAAAATCTCGACTCGGCGGATTAATTATCATTTATAACTGTGAGTTTTTGGGCCGCATCATTCAAAAAGCGTCTGTTCGTTTTGTTTAGCAAGGTGTTTCGTTTCGAGAGGAAAGAGCGCGCTCGGTCGTCACAATGGAGCCATTACAGCCCGCTATAAACCCAAGTGACACAATTCAACCTCGTTTACGGCACCTCTACGCACAATTTCATTTCGAGCTTTACGCGATTTTTCGGAAAATGTTTTGTATTGTGTGTCAAAATGGGGTTTTTGTCGGACGACAATTCCAGTAAAGATAATTGTTTATTATCGTATTTAAATACGACGATGTGGCTTCTCATTTAATTGTGGTAGACCAGGAACTTTCCCACGTTAGTTACTCGTCCAATTCTTCCTTTTCTTCTTGTTGCGGATCATTTTTCCTTTAGGGCAGCCGCGCCTCTTCCCGCCTTTATTCCGATATGCTGAAATGCAAAATGAAACAGTTATTGCCATTTGTGACATGTTTTTAAGGTTCTTTCTAAATACATATCTCAAACCATTAAATGTTACCAAATTTTATATTTTTCAAATACAATCACAACAATGTCAAGTTTTTGTAATTTTATCGCAATTATTTTGCACGTTTTTTAAAAAAAAAAGGTATTTTCATTTAAAAAATATTACATACTTAAATATATTCATATCAAGAAATACAAATATTATTCGTTCATAAAATATTTTTTTTTTGTAGACTCTAGACAAAAACTAGACAAAACATTTAATTAAAAAATCATTACTAATTATTGCAGATAAAATATTAGATAAAATAGCAGATAAAATAAAATCTTGTCATGTGGCGACATAATATGGGGTGTAGCCATCCACATTCTTTTTGTTCTTTTAGTACTTTATTCATATATTTTTTTAAATGTTATCCACATTGTTATCAATGGTAACTCGGAAAAATTTAGCATGCAAATGCAGCACATGCTCAGTGTCCACCTAACTAAAACTGTACTGTCTTGTATCTAAGTAGGTCAGAGTAAATAATTAAAATAAGCAA
This sequence comes from Micropterix aruncella, assembly GCA_944548615.1. Classification (NCBI taxonomy): domain Eukaryota; kingdom Metazoa; phylum Arthropoda; class Insecta; order Lepidoptera; family Micropterigidae; genus Micropterix; species Micropterix aruncella. The sequence goes on from OX155961.1 coordinate 27,050,980, forward strand.
TATAAATTATATAACAATTAACCTAATTAACTTAAAAACATTTTATTTCTCTAATAAATGATTGCACTTAATTTACATTTAGGAATATAATTTAATAAATAACACTATAATACAAATCAATATACAAAATGTGTATGAATAATACAATGTACATACCTAATCGTATTTATGTAATCATATGGTAAATACGATTTTAATAAATATTAAATGCTATGATGGTGTAATAATTTATATTATAATACAATATATACATTCGATTATAAAAATAATCACAAACAATGGTAAATAAAAATAAAAATACGATGTGATAGAGTACGACTATATGCGTAATACTTTAAAGTGAAATTACTTTTGTTTTTGCCACAATTGCTTCACATACATCGGTTGCTACTACCAAAACTTTTCTCCGTGATCGTGAAGGTAGAATAGCTTGATCTCCGGTGTGAGTGAACATATTGAATTGATCCCGCAGTGGTGATAGTTCGGGACACGCACACCTTTTTGCTAAAATTCCGCGAGGCGCTAATCAGATTAGCGCAGTGTGGTGTCGGGCCGCTGCTGCGGCGGGCCGGCCCTTCGGCCGCGCCGGACCGAGCCGGGTACTGGGTGTGTCGCGATCACGACACCAATAAATAACGCCGCCTGGGTATTGGCAGTCATCAATGAGCCCGGGCACCGTAATTACTGAAGCCCCGTGTGTCTGACAGCCGCGGCGATTCGCCGAGATAAACCAGCAAGCGACGACAACGAAATGCACCATCGCTCGGTTGCAGGGGGCTCGTCGGTTTCTTTCCCTTCTTCTTGTGGTGGCGTTACTATTGAAGATTGACACCTGAGATTAAGCATGGAAGGGCCACGGCCCAGTGGCATAGTGGTTAGCGATTCGTTTCTCGGCTGAATTACCATTTCCAGTTGAGCTAAAATTAACCTAATTGCATTTCAATTAATTTGATTGAATGCAATAACCAGACATTATGCAAAACACTCCATAGTGGTTGATTGTAAAATATTGTCGTATGATAATAAACCCTCCTATTGTGAAATTTCATAATAAGGGGTAGGGACAATCAAACAAACACACAATCAAACCTTCCACCAAGCTGCATAATAAAGTTCGTAATCCAAGCCGCTGTTTGACAACCAGTTTTCTGACACCAATAAAGCACAACACCTAAAATGAGTACAACTTAAAACAGTATCTTGGTTTATTTATTTATTTATTTGAGAGATCATTTCTATAAAACATTGAATTTGGCTACAAAAATAACAGGAACCGATTGGCAAAACCTTAACCTCATGCTTATTCAATTCTATCACCCAACTGGGACAAACCCGTTATAGGGTGAACAGGGCTCTAATAATACAACTAATAATTTAGAGGATGAAGTGAAATGGTCATAGAACTAAATTTCCTTGAAAAAGTTGTACTCGAGAAAAAAACGGAATTTCATTATAAAATCGGCATTCGGTATATGGAGAGCCACATGTTTGTTTGTTTATTGTCATATGACAATCTCTTACAACCAACCCTACTATGACGTGTTATATGTATGTCTGCGTGTAATACGCCTATAAGTATGTGTCTTCTTATTGCATTCGATCGACAGAATTGAAAAGGCAATTCCGTTAATTTGATCCCAACGGAAAATGGTGACCCAGCCGGGAATCGAACCCGGGACCTTACAACGTAAGATTAGGCGACCTACTGAACGTTACTGCACTGTGCAGTCGTACGACTTTCTGTCTATTGATGCTTGTATTTGGCTTCCCAAACCTGGTTTGTGCACAGGTCTATGTACGCAGATCTATCTTCGGATCACCACGGGATTGTAGCATACCGACCGCTTGTCGTCTCCTCGCCCCACTTGGCTACCTTTAATCCTGGTGGCGCACAGACGAATCGTAATGTCTCACAGTACCAGTCAGACAAGATTAAAGGATCTCTTTATTGGTTGATAAAGTGGATAAAGCAGCCACTCTAGCAGCTATACTTACTTGTATCATTTTCTCTGCCAAGGATGTTGAATGCAAAATCAACCCTTTAAGTACTTATGGCCACCAGCTGGTCGGGGAAGTCCACAACTTAAGGGCTGCTAACAGCTACACCCCATACAACCGTCTGCCTAACCATTCTGAACCTCTTCCTCCGGGGGGGCATCCTTCGAGGTCTTGGAAAAAGAGTGGGGCCACCTCTCCCGCTGGCTAACAGTTACAGACAGATTTCTCCGGCCTCCCGACTGATATCGGGTAGCCGAATTGGTCGTTTTAAGAGCAGTTGTAAGGTTTACAACTACTCCCGATCTACAGGAAAAAAATCCGTTTCCAGAATCTCCCGACTATCAGTCGGAAAATATAAATATTGACTGACACTGTCCGGTGCGGAAAACCATCCAGGAGCACGATTCCTAAGAAAACTGGCCCGCAGGCCAGGGTCCTACCCGGCCTCGAACTTCTGCGTTGCATGGTTGCCGGATGGGTATTGACCCGTGAGTTTGGAAGACCCTACGCATGGGTCTTAGTGGCCTATCTGGAACAGAGCCTAGTAGCTTCTAGAGGGAGGGTATTATCCGGGAGGAATAGCGTCATGCACTTCATGCACTTCCAATAAAGCAACCCACCATTCTGTATAAAATTTGAAAAGTCACCTAAGGGATCCGGGGTTTCCAAATAAACAAATAACAGTAGCAAACGTGGATCTACTGAGGAGAAGGGGTTCGAGTATGTGTGGGTTTGTCAATCCAGATTTTGATCCGTGATTGCAATCGCCACTCGTAGGAAACCCAATGTCACTTCTTTCCGTTGCTCCCCAGTGACGTCCGTCTTCTATGAAAAAATCTCTACAACCTACAATCACTTGATCTGAGAGGCATAGGTCGGAAACTTTTTTTTGACCCTCCCGCCAGAGCGGTGTCTGATTACGCTTCTCTCAGCACTTCCCTGTCTTGCCGCGGCACATTGAATTACCGTACTCTGTTTCTTACCCCATGCCATGGATAGTAGCAGCATCGTCCGTGGCCTGTTCATCGATATACAATTCCCTAAAATAAATAGATTCGCTAAAAATATATCGATGATCGATATACGCTAGGAGCCTGTAAGGCTCATTGCGCCTGATCTCTTTATACTTTTTGAGATGCGTACCCCCAATTTATTCCTTCACAATTGATTACTTAACCCATTTTATGATAAAATAAAGCTATTTTTGTTGTATTTAGGTGCCTTACCGTAAATGTATTTACCTTATTTTAATCTTAAAAAAAATTTTTTTTTGATTAGTTTTGTTTTTTTTTAATTTCACAGTTATTAAACGTATTTTTTACAATAAATTTTATTTATTGCCTTGATATACATCCTTATGTAGGTCAATAATTACTTTGAAGAGCTGTTAATATGTAGGTAGTTAATAGCGGTTATTTTCAAGCATATGCTTGCTTGGCACATTGCGCTCGAATTCAGGTGGCTCAGAAATGCGCCTGATGGATAGTTAATAGAATAAAATCATAAAATTCGTAAACTATAATAAAATGTCATTGCAGCCTTGTTCTTATTATGTAACTTGTTTTATCGTTATTGACGCATCGTAAGACCGCGCGACCGCCAGAATGGTATACGTTTATTCGCCGCAATCGCCGCAAATAGCGTAACATCTCAAAATTTCGCAATGGCTGGGGTCGCATAATGTAATGATTCACTAATCTGCGTGTCGATGGTCGTGGTCGCGGTCGTAATTTCTATATAAATCGTGGAGGCATTCATCGGGCATATCGGCGTGCCGTGGCGGATGACAGTGTGCCATGCGAGTGAAGAGTCGTGACAGCGGCTGCCCGAAGGTCGCTCGCGCCGCAATTACCTTTGGCCCGTTGACGGACTCCGAAGCCTTTAAATAATTGATCACGTCATCAATAATCCATTAGTTCCCATTGTGGCCGTCCACCAAACGCGACTTGCGACATACGCCACAACGCCAGTAAATCCCACGTATACGTAAACGTCCATTATGCGACAAGTGAAAGAAAGGGACGTTTGACTAAACTATGTTCTAAACTCGAAATTCATGTTATAGATTTGAAATTCGAAATGGCAGCAGCATTAATTTAGATTTTTCCTTAATAAAATCGTAATATATTATAATATAAAATGGAACACAAAAGGATCCCCCCGAAGGTTGTGCACATTTTTGACTGTCTAATCTGCGACCATGAACAATCGGGCGTCCATGGAAACCGTGAGTCTTAACTCACTGACTAGTCCTTCTACCATCGGGCCAATGGACACTTTGGCAAGATACCCAACCAATCTCTGGGGCTACACAGCAAATAAAACATACGACTGTGGAACGTGCATGATGAAGGCCATCTCCTATCCTGCCCGCAGCTGTCAATCCCCATTACACAACAGGACATTCTTCTTCTTCGAGATCCACTCCTATCAGAGGTTGGACAACATCGTAGCTATCTTTACTTTAGAGGCTGCTGCTCTGAACAGCGAGATGGTACTGAAGCTAAATCAGTCCCGAAGGTTCCTTAGCCACGAATGCCGCCTCCTGCCAGCGCTTCTTTTCCCAGCAATCTTGCCTTGGATAATGAGGTGGAGTAATCCAAATTTTGTAATTATCATTCCTCATGACGTAACCGAAGTACGACATCTTTCTGTGTTTGATGGTGTTCAGAAGATCCACCTTATTATTAAGTCAGCTCAGTACTTCAATATTAGTGACTCTGTCACCCCATAAGATTTTCAAGATACGGTGGTATATCCACATTTCGAAAGCCTCTGACCTTTTCGTCGTGTTTTGTATATAGTAGAACAGAGAAAATGTAGCAGCGGGTTATACGGAGTCTTAGATTGAGACTTAACTCTATATCACACAAAAGTTTGCTCAATCTGAAAAAAGTTGAGCGAGCCATTACCAGAGACGACATACCATGCCAGTCGCAACAGGACATAAAGGATACGAACAAGAAGACCATCCAGGCCGCATATTTTTGCAGAGACGTATGCTAACCTGGCCCGGACACGTTAACTAACTAACTAAGTGGAAGATACTGTATGGTATTTTTTATTTCATTCTATTATAAACAAACAGCATACCGTGTAGTGAGAAGACACGCATTTAGGCGGCGGTTCTGGCCACGACAGAGACAGGAGACCGAGACCGGAGACAGAGACGGGGGACCAAGACACATGTCTCAGGTGAGACAATGTAATTATTACCTCTCATTATTACGATCATTGAGTATGAGCAATTATTACGTCCTTTATTATTATTATTATTATTACGTCTAATAATGTTTAAAATTGCAGGCCATCATGCGATGTTGACTTAAGCACAAATGTCAACACGCGGCCTCAGTGTTAAAACTGGCAAAAACATACGACAAACGACAGAATGGTTTTTGTCTTAAATTATCGACACACAGCGCTGGGCCCGGGATAATCGTGTCACGCTGTCATACCGGCAATATCCACACGAAAATGACTGTTATTATGATAGCGAGTACGTTGGGGCAATTACTTGACAGTTGCGTCTCCGCGCCGGTATTATGCCTATTAGTTGTGTAAAGCCTGAATCGGTACCTACAAAAGTATACCCTTGTATGAGAGTAATTAACTGAAATAAAAAAATAACCGGGCGAGTGCCAGTCGAACTCGCGCAAGGAGAGTTTCACACAATTAAAACGATGTCGACTCGGTGCATAGTTGTACCATTGATTATATAGTGTGTTAGATTGCCCAAAGACTTATTGCACAGTAAAATTTCTACGTTGGACGGAAATAACTAGTAATCGCTTGAAACTTGGCTTAGATGTTCATTGAGACTTACTGTTAAACGTATTAAAAGCCCCTACTCTATCGGTTGCGCTTGAATAAAACAATAGATTAGAAAACTAAAAAACACGCTTTTATAAGGACTACAAAAGAGCAATAATTATGGATCGTTCAAGTTGTCTCTATTTATGGGCTCAAGTGTAAACTATGTGCTTTTAAGAATAAATATTTGATTGTAAAAGCGTGGGGCGCTGGAACAGGAAAGATTTTTTGTATAACTTACTGAGAAATCAAGTTAAGCTGCTTCCCGATGTTACTTCCCGTAACATCGGGAAGCAGGTTACAGAGATTGGCGCTCTAACTGGAGTTGCAGCACGGCTAGTAGGTGGCTCTACATTAAACAGTCTACGATACGATATTCCATCATGGAATGCCGGTGCCTATCTTTTGGCTTCATCATCAGACCTTGAAACCTAATCGTGGTCAAAGTTCATTCCAAGACTTTTCTAACAAGTCCAAACACAGCTATGATAAGATGTTCCATCATGAAGTTCCAGTTCATCTTCCGACTCCAACCTCAGATCAGTTCGACAGTACCATATTATTGTATTGTCATCAGAACTACATACAGCTGCCAATTTTCATGACGCTACGATCCTTGGAAGATGGTTGAATTAGTTACCTTAGATTCCATTACATAGTTAGTTACATACAGGTCGCCCTAATAAAAGCGTGCTAAAAAATGGACAGCTATGGCTCCTGGGCTAAATCCACTCAGGACCACCTAAGAAATAATTCTCAGTATGTAAACACAAAATGCAAGGTTTCCATACAAAATGTTGCACTAAATCTCCAGATAGATTATCAATTGTAAGTTATTTTTATATTAATAATAGATGACATGAAAAAATATGTAACATTTTTATATAAAATTTTATAATCTTATTTTTACATCAAGCATAATTCCGATATCGCTAACGGTTAGCAAGGTATACGCAAATAACTAAATCGGTACGCTATTTTTTCAAGATGCCGGCTCAAGCATAACAGATACAGTAGGGGACTTTTAGAATATTTAACAGTATACGCCTCAAAGAACATGTATGCTAAGTTTCAAACTATTACCAGTTAATTCTCTTAAAAATGCATAATTTGACTGGGCTATTACTACGTTTTGGAAACCAATATTTTACTTTAAAACGCAACGTGTAGATGGCACTCACAGTACCTAGCATTCATTACTGTATTTAATACGCAACATTCGTGTTAAGGAGCGCAACATTAAGGAGGCGTATTTGAAATAGCGCTATAAACACGCCGATATGGTATAATAATTTAATAAAATCTTATTATTTTAATATTAATTACATAAAATGGCATTTTTTTATTCGGTAAACAGGTTTCGATACGTAATAATTACAAAATTTAATGTCCAGGTAGATTTATTAGTATATATATAAAGGTGTCGCGAGGGTTTCCGTCGTAGAATGAAAACTCGCGATCGATATTCAAATTGCAGAGTAGCTGTTTATTTCCAAAGTCGTGTACAAAGTGAATAATAACGCTTAAACATTATCGCCTACATATACTATTACGGCCATTATCAACGTGCACTTGGAGTCATAAATCATTGGGCCGGACCTCTCGCTCACACTCGCTGTCTTTCGCTCGCACTATGGGGATGCGTGTTTTAAAAATAATAATAGCAGTATCGATGTATCGATGGAATATCGATGGATTATGATGGATCGATGGTTGGATCGATAAAGATGACAAGAGATATCGATGGATATTATAGATTATGATGAAAATTTTCGATGGGTTATTTGTAATAATTGGTTTAGTTAGTTTTAAACTCATTTATTAAGAAAAATTTTCATAAATACAAACTAACGTATACATGCAACAATAAAGTGAAATAAAAGTTTAAAGAATATTAAAAAAATATCTACATTAACCTAAATATTATCTTAAAATGTAACATGAAACTAAGTACTAAATATTACAAATTACATTTTAACAAAAAATACAATTATAGGTTGGTCAGGCTAAAAAAATATATTAAAAAAGCTATATTTTACTCGTCATCTGAACTGCTGTCGCTGCTATCTTGTAGATTTATAACCAAACGGTGCTGGTCTCTGTAAATATATTTTTCAAAATCAGCTCTTTGCAGATCTTCCGCGTGTTTAACACACTTGGCCCAATTTTCCTGTGTAACATTTTCGACGGCTTCGTGAAACGATTTCTCGACATCTGCTAAATTAAACGTATTGTTCTTCGAAGCGACTTCTCCTTTAACCTGAGCCCAGATGAGCTCAATAGGATTATATTGACAGTGGTATGGTGGTAAGCGTATCAATTCGTGTCCTAATTCGTTTGCCAATTGATCCAAAGCATACACTTTCGAAGGATTACTTGCTTTCACCTTACGTATTAACTCCTCTACAATCTCGGTACTTTCAAAAGCAATGTTTTTTTTTCTCAACCATTCTTGTATTTCTGCTTTCTTCGTTTTTGAATTATGTATCTTTTCGAGCTGAACTGAATGGTAACTTGCGTTATCGACGATAATAATGGATGGCTCTTCGAGTACTTTTAAAAAACGTTCGAACCACTCCATATATGTGTCACCATTCATTTCTGTATGATAGTCTAAGTTCTTAGATTTCACCGCTCTAAACAACAATTTAGCCTCTGGAACGAAACCAGTCCTTGCAGACCCAGCATGACAAAGAATAAGTCTAGATCCCTTTCCGGTTTTCTGGTTCTTAAATCCACCTTCGTCGTTTTCGTCGTACCACATACGTCTTCTTGAATGATTCTGGTTAACCCAGGTCTCATCGAGGTAAAATCGGGATCGAGAATCATTGGTGGTAATTAAGTTGTGCATTTTTCTTAAAAAGTCCATTCTGGCACACTTAATGTCACTCCTTTCCATTAAATATTTCCGTCCGTCGTCGCCATTTCGATATTTGTAACCTATACTCTGCAAAATGGTTTTCATGGAACTTTTCCCGCATTTCATCTAGGTATGGCATCCTTAAATTTGTTGAGTATATTGTCCACGGTAGGATATTCTCCGTTATCATAATATGATGTGATGATACGTCTCAGCACATCGATGTCGAAGTTATCTAAGTTGGTTACAGTTGCCGGCTTCTTAAACGTCTCTCTTGGTGTAGTAGGAAGCCCTGATTGTAAAACTTCTTGTTTTATTTTTTTGACAGTCCGCAAAGATACTCCACAAATTGACGCCGTCAGCTCTTGAGGTTTATTAAGATTGATGACAGAAATTTTTGCTGGGTCTCTTTTAAGTTCGTCAAAAAATGTCAAAACGTTATGGATAAGACACCGAGTTTGTATGTTAATATCGCCCTTCAACTTTAGTAATTCCACGTTACAAAATAATGTCTCCATTGATGGTTGTAAATCCTCCTTAGTTGCACTGTTAGAAATTATACTGCACCGCACTGCTCGGCAGACAAACTCTAACTGACTGCCGGCAAACTACAATTGATTACAGAGCTACATTTAATTAGGTGACAATGACACAAATGCTTGAATTTGGTCGTTAAATATTTTGCAATCGCTACTTTTATCTATCAGAATATTTCAATTCATCAGTTATGTATTTCGCAACACTGTAATGTATTGGCTTAGTCATTATTGATTTCTCTTGAATTCCCTTTATTCCCTGAAAACTCATTATAATGATAGTGATGAAAGCGACACGAAGAATTTCAATTTTAATGCCATTTAAAATACCAAATCAAGAAACTCCACATTAAAAAAAATGGTAAAAAAAACGATTTCTATAAAAAAATCCCGATGTATTTTTGTACGACATTCTAAATAATAAATATTTTTCATTTTGTTCGGCAACATCGGGTATTAAATAATGTAAGAAGTATAAATGTAAGCAATGATACAATGTCTACGCAACTACACATAAGTTTTTAAGAGAATAAATTATTTTATTTGATTTGAGTAAATTATCGATAAGCAACGTCGACTTGTTGGTCATCCTTACGCGCGTCGTCCGGCCTAATGCTTTATGACTTCAGGTGCACATTGATATTGGCCGTACAATAGTCGCCGGGCGGCGATCGCCCCGTCTCCCTCTTGTCTCGCGCTGTCTCCTTCACTCCGGCCGCCCGGCCGATATACACACCTGTGCGGGGCGCCGCACTCCAGTCGTCCGCCGTTGGCCCCCGCGAGCTGACGTCCCGTGGGCGGCGCTTGAGCTGCAATTGTGTCGTGTTTCGCACATTATTAGATTTCGCACGTTTATCGCTTCTGGACGCCACCGGCGATCCCTCCCCCGACCTACTTTGCATTAAGTAGCCACCGGAAGTAAGGCTCCCGACCGGAAAGTCGCTGGAAGCGATCGTGTTAGCGCGCTAGTTTTTCGTGTTTTGAGTTTATACTGCGTCGCGGCGCCCTCAGTTGAAACCTTCCCCTTCACCACCAGTCTTCGGATTGCTGTGGTACAAGATGAAAAGCTCTCTGCTGAGAAGTCGCTGCGATGTGGTTTTCGTTGTTTGTGGTGACGTTTAGCGTGCGAAACACGGCGGTTAGATTCGCGACGGTTTGTACCTTTCTCTCTCATTTATTTCGATGTTTGCTTTTAGCTTCTCGTTGACGGCTTGTTTGTGATGATTAAAATAAACGCCTCGTTGGAGGCATTTAAGACGTGTTTTGATTATTGGGCGGTCGGGGTAGGTAATCCTAGTGATGGCATTGCACATCGCCATCTCCTTAATTCCGGTGTCGCCATTGCACCTCGGCGACACCACCTTCCTGCCGCCTTCGGGTGGAGTCTTCTTCCGGTCCTTTCCTTTTACGACATTTTGAGTAGGTGGGTTCTGTGTGTATTGTTGCTCCGCGACAAAGGAAAGAATTTAAAGAAAATTCCTAAAGTAAATTTATTTCACAATAATTTTAAAGTTAAATAACTTTTAATTCTTCATTGTTTTATTGCTAATATTTTTAGTTATTTCTTTTATATTTTGATTTTAATTCACCAAATATACTTTGATTTTCATATCTAATGTATACTCTGATTTTAAGGACACCTCAATTATATTTTATGTATCGTCTTTTTTTTGTTATATTGTGATAATTTATTATTGATTCTTTTGATTATTAACCATGTTTAAACTATTTTTATTTTTTAAACTTGTTGCGTAACACAATTTTATTATACCTTATTACTTACTGTAGTCTATTTTCCAGTGAAATTTTAATTATATTAGTAGAATAATTTTTATACCTCCCTAATTCAACTTATTGATACCTAAATTAACTGATTTTGTTCTTTTATTATAATGTGTTGTTTTTAAAAAAATATTGTTGAATCAATTTATTTATTTTATTTATTGATATCAAATTTATTTTATTTATATCTATATGCCATCATTTTGTAAAAAAAAATATACGCATAAAAGCCAGGTTGTGCGGCACTAAATAGTTGTAAAACTTCATGTTACTACAACGCAATCACAATAAAATAAATTGAAATAAATTGAAAATATCTAGATGGAATGCCATTTATTAAAGGCATTTTATCCTACATAAAAAATACGGTAGATGGCACTAATAATTGAATATTATTAATGTTATCGCCGAATATTATTTTTTTCCTTTGTTTACATATTCAAATAGCTTTCCACAAATTCACAAATCGATCACAAACAAATTAATAGAAATTAGGGCTGGTTGTTAAATATTGCCGTATGACAATAAATCCGCCCATTGTGAAAAGTCACAATTAAGAGTAGAAATAAGTAAAACAGGACAGCGTGTGTCGAGACAGCTAGTGCCATATAAAATTAATATTTGAACTAAAAAAAGAAAAGATTAGAGTCCCTAAATTTGGGCCCACATAAGTACTGCTTGAAATAGGCGCCTGGGAATCTAATTGCTTTCAGCAATTAGATAATCGTTTAAGGTTAATTTCTGCTGGGCATTGACCAAACTAGATCTGTAGGGTGCTTGCATCTTAAAGTAGTTGCGACTCATCTCACTGTGACAAGACGATAACGGTCGTTGCAACATCCTGAAATGGCGGATTGGTCAGCACCGTTGATAATCTACATCTGTTTCTTCCCGGTAATCGAGGATAGAATACGAAAATCTAAGTTCCTGTTGTTTAATTACTTTAAAAGAAAGATGTCTGTATGTTACGGTGTTTTCAGGTGTCGCCATTATTACAGCATACGTATGCAAGCCATAGTTAGGCGGTGTCGACTACAATGGGCGAACCCGTCACCCCATGCTGGTATATCGATATGTCATCGTTCTTTTAGCCGCGAGATGAGCATATAAGACTTTAAGGCCCGTCAGAGGCCAACGCCTTACGGCGTGGCACCGGGAAAGGTAAGCAGCGGGCAGCCTTGCCCCCTGACTACCAGTTTTGGAAGGATAACTCCGTCTGGAATTAACCACCAGGATACCTCCAACCTCCCGACTAGTCACGGGTCCGAAGTCACCTGCACGACCTCTACCTGCCGTTTGTTCAGCGGTGATTCAGTTTGAATCTATCGCGGACGAAATGTATCTTTTGTCCGGCTCTGAATTCAGGATCAGGTAGCCTAATGGTCACTTCAAGAGTGGTTGACGACAGATCACCATTTACTCCCTCAGCTTAAGAGACAGTACGTTTTCATAGTCTCAAGACTCATTAGTCAGATTGCACAAACGATTGGCGTTACCGAACCGTCCAGTAGCGCCAGGAGGCAATCCTACCAGGAGAAACCGATCGACCAATCGAGAGGCCTGAGTCACGAGATTCTAGCCCGAGGTAGCCGTCCACTAGAGGAGGCTTCTGAATCGTGAGTTGGGTCGATCCGAGAACAAAATGGATCTTATGGCCCAAGCTGCACGAAACCATTCGCTTCCTGTATTTGCATAATATGCAAGACACAATTCACATTTCCGCTAGCTCGGGGTATTAGGTAGCAAACCCATTGACGTGTCCAACGACTGCACGTCCGAAGCTTCGTTCTGTCGACTGATATTACCGGACATAAACACAGATATTCTTTGCAGTTTGTCAATCATGCAATGACTATAATTTAACAAGTTATTGCGGTATAAATGTTTGTTTATACCGTATCAATCTCAAGATACCATGATTCCATATGCAAACATCATTTGTTCCTGCTTCCATATGCAAACTTCCATATGCAAACTGCATATGGAAACTTCCATATGCATGATTCCATATGCAAACTTATATGCTCCTGAAGGGATGTGCATTTTGTATGAGCACTGCGAATTAATTATTGTGGCCTAGTAATTAGAGTATTTTTTGTCATTATAAACTAAGCTTCTTTGTTGTAAATACGAGACCTGGTTACTCTTGACATTCACCGCCCCCCGTCACTGCATTCCTCTAACCGCTCGCGAATCCCATTCAATCGATATCGATAATTAACGTCTCGTTGACATTATGTCGACAAATTAACCATCGATTTGAAGCCGTTTGAACGATGCCGACAGAATGCGCCCGCGCGACATGTCGTCTCGCTGCAGCAGCAGTCGCGACGAATGTCGATATAATTGGCGCGTAGGAATGAGCAGTTATCGATACAGACAGGTGACTCGAATTAATCGACTGTTTTTTGGCGCGCTGATAATTTCGTTAAGTTGCTATGTCCCGGAACATTAAGGTGGTTCTACTGTACCTCGATTGGCCATTAAGGATGAGCGAAACCACGTTAATGCGGTCGTAATTTGACGGCATTCAATATTATTTATTATTTTCCGGTGGCATGCGTATAACTGTTTTGATAATTATAATTATGCCACTAATTTGAGTCATTTATACGGCAAGTATGTGGATCTATTGGTTTTTAATATTATTAATTCTATTGGTAAACATCAGGTTAAACAAATTTGCATCAAGTTTGCATCGAGTTACGCGGGCATACATACAAACAAGAGGTTAAATTAATCGTATGAATATATCATTGTACAATGGGGTCAAATGCTATTACTATATTATCTAAGCCACAAAATCAGAAATGTATAACAAACGCCTGCCTTTTACAATCGTAAAGGGCAGGCGTTTGTTACAAATCTAGTTTTTTTCCTGTATATTAGCGTTTCTTAAATTAGTTTAATTTAATGTAATTTCATTTAATTTAAAGAAATTTTCAAATATTATTAGAATTTACTGTTTAAAACATAAAATAAAATATTACGTAACGAACTTGTTATTCTACAGCAAGAATTTAAACTCAATCATTAAAGGTTAACTAAGCAAAGCTTGTGCTCGGACGGACATTCTATAACAATAGGGTTGCATTAATTAATGAGTTTAACCCTTTGGTTGCACATCATAACACATAACATAACCGTTGACTACGTAACGACCAATATTAGCGACTTGCTCCCGGAGCGCACATTAATATTATTTTCTAATTCGAACGCATCCTAAAACCGATACCAAATATCTAATTTTTACTACAGCTACATAGACGGTCACTAGAATAATTTAGCTTGTCATTTCGCGGATATTTCTGTTAAAATTCCATTATCAAACATCGTATTTTTTTTTTCGCGAGAAATCATCAAAAAATTTATTGGTTTTATGAGCTAACATCTAAATATATTTGTATGTAAATAAGCAAAACAAAATATTACCTATAATAGAGAATCTAATAAACATCACGATAGTATTTACAATTTCTAAATAGGATTCCGTATTTTTCCGTAAGATAAGTACAAGTTAAAAATGCCGAGTTTTTTTAAATTTTTCGACTTTCTCATATTTATTCATAATTATCTAATTGTTTTAAAAAATGAGATTTCAATAGGTATTCTATATACAAAATTTAAAAAAAATTATTGAACAGTTACATTTTTATGATTGCTGTAGTAGTTTTATAGTTATAGTACTTTTTGACGAGCGCGGCGATATTGCAAGAAATTCCAATACATTTCCGCGGTATTACTTATTTTAAAAAAACTTAAAAGCTAATAAAAATATTATTTAATATATATTAAAAATAATAAAAATAAGATTTCTGTAATAAAAAAAACTAAATCACAATTTTTAAAATCTAATAATTACAAAAAAAGACCATGTAAAAATAGCCGTAATTATAAAAAGGCATAAAGCAATTACATAGTCAGAATCGCAATAAAGCGTTATTCATCAATAATAATAATATTAACAATAAATAATAAAAAACCAAAACCACTATTTAATACAAATACAATAACCTAACGAATACTATTGATTAACGGTTTTGAAGAATCACCCAAACTGTTATTTCAACAGATATATGACTAATTATATCCTTTTTTTTCTGAGCAGTAGGAGTAGCTCCGTGGCAAGTCGTGATAGAGATGACATTTCGCGCGGATTCGTACAGAGTGGTGCATTGCGTCACACGTAGTACGCTAGCATAGTAAGTGATGGTTCCTTTTGAGACTTCGAGCCGATCGACCGGCGGTGTATCATTTGACTGACAAAATTTGTCGGTGAGCCGCCATTTGGAAATCAGAACACCGCTAATTATTGTCCGACACCGACATCGCTATTACACGACTGGTGGCAGACAATTTTCGGCCATCATTCAAAAGTTTTGGGCGCACGGCGCACGCCGTTTCGAAAGCTCGACAAACACAGAGAGGCACTTGGTCTCCCGAGTTGGTGCTTTAAGGCGACATGAGACCTTAGAAAAATATGAGACCGAAATGGGCGGATACGCGTAGAAATAGGCGGAGTCAATTTTGTAGGGTTTGACCAATAAAAATCCAGCGTTGACGAAGCGTCAAGCGCAGATTCCATGTCCGCTAGCGCCGGAAACCAGACGCACACTAACCGGTCAATCGCAGCGCTAGCACAGAATAACTATCTTTACGCAGTGGTGGTATAAGGGTGTTAATGGCAAAGCAATATTTAACGTAACTCTCAAAGCGCTCTCACGTTTTAATTAATTGTAAATAATTTAGGGCCGAAATAAAAAATGTGGCTAAGTCCTGCCCTAGAAAATTAACCAGTCAATATAATGAAATTATAATAAAACATACTCACCGCTAGAATTGTAGGTGTAAACGCGCCTGAAAGTTTTTGAAGTCAGTTTAAACCCTTAATGTCCAAGGCAATGAGCAACTTCTTTGACTCCAAATTTTAAATTGGTTCCTTATCGAGGGATTCACTTAGAAACTTTTTTTATTAATACTTATATTTTTCCAAAAAAACTCATAAAACTAAAATTCCTCAGATATGGTCGTTCTCAGGTATCATGTCGCCTTAACCCCTAGAGCCCCGATTGGCCGATATCGGCCACAACACGATTCAGCGTGACGGTCTTGTTTTAATTTTATTTTAATTTGTTTTATTTTATTATGTTTTATTATTTTAATGTTTTATTTTAATTATGGGTACAGTATTTTGGCAGTAATTAATGTTTTGGTGAGACAGTGTCATAATTCAGTTTTTTTACTAATTTTTACTAAAATTTGTCAATTGGCTGAGGGGCCGAGGCCTAAAGGGTTAAGGCGCAGTTTATACAGAGGCGACGTGGCGCGGACGTGGCGCGGTCGTGGCGCATGGACGCGCCTGTCCAAAATATACAGAAGAGGAATTCAGTCGCTCAGGCATCATGAAACCGTGCAAAGTAGATGCATTATTATGCATTAATCGCTATCTATATATATTTTAAATCATAAAATGCCATTGAAGTCATACAATGATAGATATCTCTCGACTAACTCAAAAAATCAATGTAGAATTTAATATATATTATTATTATTATTATTATTATTGTGTTTGGTTGGTTCATCGACCCTCGTTTTAAATGTAAAAATATAAATTGCTTGCTCTGGAACGGGTATATCCCAGTTGGGCAGCACTAGCCAGTGAATGAAAGAGGTAAGTTTTTGCTATTTGTTTTAATATTATACTTATTGTAAATGGTAAATTTGATAATTCCAATAAAAATAAAATAAATAAAAATAAATATCGTCATGCAGTTTCGTCGGAGGTCCGATGCCATTTGACACTTCGGCGCGTCTGTTCGGCACCCGCGCCACGTCCCTTTGTCTGTATTTGCAATACATACGAGCCACATCCACGCCACATCCACGCCCGATGCCCGTGCCTAGTCGTCTCTGTCCGGGGAAGAAGGGGGGGGGGGGTGGGGTTCACACTAAGGCGACGTGGCGCGGGCGTGGGACGCGGATGGGGCGCGGACGCGAAGTGACCAAAGTATACAGAAGAGGCATTCAGTCACTTAGGCATCGCGATACCTTGCGAAGTGGATGCAATACATTTTAGCTAATATAAGGCGATTGAAGACGTAAATGGTAGATATTTCTCGACTAACTCACAAAAATTAATATTGAGTTCAATATCGTCATGCATTACGTTCGAGGTCCGACGCCACTCCTAACCTCGGCGCGTCGATTGCAACCGCCAAGCGAAGTGACGCGGGTGCCGAAAAGACGCGATAAAACAATCTAAAATCGTTAAAACTTCTTGAAGTGACGGATTCGCCCGTTGAAGTCGACAGCTCTAGTTGTCTTATATAAAAGACGTTAAATTTCTCAAACAGCTTGTTAGAAATAGCATGCATTTCTTATGCGCTCACCTTGCAACTTATGTAGCTCAATGAATACACACCTAATATGAATTAAATGTTTTACCGAGTCCACCTCTGGTATGTCATCATCCGCTTGTCCGAATGAATATCACTAAAGAGAGGTAGGCGGTCGCGGTTTCGGTTGCGACACTATATCGAGCACGAAATCCCGAATCCGAAGCGCGTAGAGCCACTAATTATGGCCCCTTGTGACGCCGAGGCCGGCCCTGTCAATTACCAGCATTGCGAGCTGGTGCTGCTGCATTTGGCAATTTATATCAATGTACTAAATTTCTAATTTGAATAAAAACATTAAAAAAACAAGTGTTTGGAAATATATAACGAAAGCCACGACATTATGATATTTTAATTATTTTTTTTTATTTTTTCAAATAAGCCAGTTGGTAGGAATCCTTACTCTTGGTATAGTCAAATTGAATAGCTGGTATTATACCTTATGTGGTATAATTAATTTTTAAAATATCGTCAATTTTTTTTAATTGTAAAACAATTAATATTTCAATTTGAAATAAAGATTTAAGATCTTTTTTAAATAATTGGAGCTGCTAAAATACTGCAGATAGTCAAAATGTGAAAACGAAAATTCGGTTATAAAACAGTAAAATTAAAATTATAACAAATATAAAATTAAATCAATAACAGTGTCGCAATAGAAATAGTCAATATATTTTTTTATATTATAATCCATCTTTGATAATCAATGATTGTATTTAGTAATGTAAATAATCAAAATTAGAAATTAAAAAAAAATAAAAACAAGAAAAGATTGTAATATAAATAATTATGGAAAATTAGGAAAATCAATACTCTCAAAGTCCTTAACAGAATACATTGGGTTCTTAATAAGCATATCCTGGACCTTGCTCTTAAATTGAACGTCTCCAAGACCCCTGACGCACAATAGATCTCTGATATCGAAATCTTACAGTCAACCATTTGATAAACCAATTCTTGTCACCATACAATAAATAAAAGAAATGAGAAATAAAAGAGTTAAATTTAAAATAAACGTATATAAATATATTAAGTCAATAACTTATGCTAATTTTGCCCATGACAGGATAAAGAAAAGGACAAGATGATGTATTTGGTTAGTGGCTGTGTGAAAATAAATGAATCTTCAGCAACTTTTTGAAAGTGAACAACGAAGGTGCATGCCTGATAGAGTGAGGGAGCTGATTCTATAGACCAGCAGAATGAACAATAAAAGAGTGCGTGTAAACAGAAAAATGATATAACGGAATGGCGAGTGTGTAATCCCGGCTTGATCGAAGTGGAAGACCGTGACCCCCCAATGGGTGGAATTTCTCCTTGAGATAGGTGGGCGAAGTGGGGTTATTGTATGTTGTTGTAGGGTAGCGATTAAGTATACAAATTTCTTCGATCGCGAAAAGGAAGACAATGAAGTTGCTCACGAAAGAAGCTAAGGTGGTCGAACTTTCGCAAGTTAAAAACATACCTGAGGAAGATATTTTGCAGACGCTCAAGCTTATTTAAAATAACCTCACTGGCATATATTGGCGTATTGGCGTTAGGAGTATTGGCGTTAGGAGTGGGGAAAAAAATATTAATTTATTGAATATGGGGAGAAATCGCTGAAGCCGCCGAAAATTATGAAAACCATGGAAAATGCGACGACTTACTTGGCTTACTCGATTTTACCAAGAAAGATGTTGATCTATTAGAAATCTTACGTTCTAGACAGTTTTGATATATTTCACAATTTTTCCATTTATTTAAATTGGCGGTAATGATGAAGTATATGTTTTTGAAAATATTTTTAACCTCTCTTTTAAAATAAGCCTGTGACCTGATTTCGAAATTTACAGCAAACATGAAATCGGACCTTGCTTGTATAGCAAGACTAGGAGGCGGCTGCAAAGAAACAACATTTCATTTATTTAATTTGTAATTCACTATAATCTACTGTAAAGTGGACATGTACATTTGGAGTTGTCGAATACAACGGGCGAACCTGTCACACCAGAAAGTTTTACCGATAGTGATCGTTCTTCCTCCTGTGGGGTGAGCGTAGAAGACTTAGGCCCGTGAGACTCCAACGCCTTACGCGAGAAATTAAGAAGCAACCAGCGGGCAGTCTCGCCCCTGACTACCAGTTGCAGGCAGATTTCTCCTGCCTCCCGACTGGTTATGGTTTCGAGATCGTTTGCTTGGTCCAATCCCTTGTGTAGCGGTGATTCAGTATCTACCGAATCTACCGAGGACCACGGCGTCCTTTGCCCGGCTGTCCATCCTGTATCGGGTAGCCGAATAGTCGTTTCAAGAGCAGCTGCCACAAGGTAAAAAACCGCCCCCGCTCTATAGGAAACGAGGCCGTTTCCAGACTCCCTCGGCTATCTATCGGAATGTACACTCGATTGGCTAACGCCGCGCGGTGCGCAAACCGTCCAGGAGCGCCCGAAGTATGATTCCCATGGGAACTGGCCCGCAGGCACAGAGTCCTACATGGGCTCGCACTTCTGCTTGGAAGCTGCCTGATGGGTGTTGACCTGTGAGTTCAGCCGACCCTATTACATGAGTCATAATGCCTCAACTGCACTGGGGCCTTTAACTCCCAGTGGACATGTAGAATTAAAATGTCATAAACAAAAATCCAGTAGTAAAACACTTTTAACTATTTATGTTAAAAATTTATTGTCACTTTTTTCCAACACCGTAGTGAAATATTTTTTTTTGAATATGCCTTGTTTCGTATATTTATGCAGCAAAATAAAATAAACGAATAATTTAAATACCACACTTACCATTACTGGCCGAATATAATTTTTAAAAAATCCGAAAGAGCTAATAAAAAGCGTTATCATCAGAAAACTTCCAAGCTTATTAGAATAAACAAAAACCAAATAAAAATATTTGTATTAAGTAGGCCATTGCCAATGTAATATCCGTCTTATAACACTATAAGCCGGTGTTATTCATTACAGTTTTGCGGTCCTGCGTTAAATTTAAGGCAAATATCAAGAGCTGCAAACAATGATGGAGATTATCGCGACTAAACAATCGAGCCTGGTCAATCGCTATTAGCCATGCTTCTGCGCGACAACTCACTACCACGCACTTCTCAGCAAATAATCGCTTTGCAGGCGTTGCGAATTGAAACTCTTCGTCATACACTTTATTCGCCACACTTTGTTCAACCGGTTTTTTTATTTTTTCAAGTGATGAATAACTTGGAAAAGACAGTAGAAAACTCAATAAAAGCTATCATTGATTCCTGCCCAAGAGAGTTCTACAGCACAGGCCCAACTAATGTTAAAATCAATAAACTGTCGGATATTAAATTATATCTTTTCTTAGGTCTTAACCCTTTGATGACCATAAGCTTTGCGGCAGAGTATGAATATTTTTGATACATAAAACTGTTAAAGGGCGATGTAAGTAACTTGTATGTCAAGTTGTGTAAAAATTGGTTCATTAGATTTTGTATAAATTAATGGGATATAAGTGTCCCATTAAGATGCAAAGTTATAACTTTTTCCAAAATTTCATTATTTTATTATTTCAATCATAAATCATGCGTACCTACTAAAAAACCATTTAAAAATTCTCCCTAAATATTCTATTTATTTATTTAAAATCACCAAAATCGGTAGTCATTTACAAAATTTAAAAAAAAAGGTTTTTTTTAACAATATATAGTAAATCTATCATGGAAAAATAAACAACATGGGAAAAATAAAATGTATAAATTATTAGTATTTAACATCCACTGTAAAATGGTGTAAATCATTTTTCCACTGGCTAATATCAACGTATATATAGGTCTCCCCATAGGTTACTGTAACTTGAACAACCAATCATCTGATGATATATAGAGATATTGATAGCTAACATAAAATTATAATTAGACCTATATACGTAAATAATGACGAGTAAAATTACTAAACCAATGCTACTTAAAATGACAGAACAGCGCTCAGTTTTAAACTTTCTAAGTCAATAAGGATCACTGATGCCATAAATGTATTCTGGACCCAAGTGGGATCGAAGAAATAGTTTCCCGGGAGTTTATGAAGTTGTTAGAAAATACATGACTGGGTAGAAAGGCCGGAGGCATAGTGGTTAGGTAGCCTAATGTTTAGAGGTTCCGGGTTCGATTTCCGGCTGGGCACGTTTTACTATGGCATTGAGCCATCTAATACTTCTAGATAAGTGTTTTACAACCTTTTTTGATCGCGACCCCGTTATTGTTAAAAAGAAAAAGCTCTTACGCGACCCCCCTTAGACGATTACATAATTCTCTTGGACCCCCCCCCCCCTTAGTCTCTTCCACAGCTAAAATTGTAAGCAATGTTTTTTTTTGTAAAAACAATGGCGAAAACGGCATTAATTTTAATTGTTTTTCAATTTCGAATTTACTGGTTCCATCTTAGATCAACATAAAGTAATGTAAAAAGAAACCAAAATACACATAATAAACATGTCTCTCTTTCGAAGCTGTACATGTTTGCATATTATATAATAAAGATTTTGTAATATTTTCGATTTTTATTTACAGCTAGCCTGCGACCCCCCAGGAGTGTCTTCGCTACCCCCCAGGGAGTCGCGGCCTACTCGTGTAAAAACGCTGCCCTAGATGATTAATGGTAATACTATAATAATAATAATAATAATAATATAATAATACCGGGATAATAATTATATAATATAATAATATAATAATAATTTACAAATTACAAGAAACACGGGATAAATTTAAAGCCGGATTCGAATCTCGGCTGGGTCAAACATTTTCCGTTGGGATAAAATTAATGGAATTTCATTTAAATGCTGTCGATCGAATTCAATAACAAGACACACAATTACAGATATATTGCACGCATATATTCATATTAACACTTCGCAGGGTTGGCTGTAAGATATTTTAGTAAGGTAAAAACCCGCACAATGTGAAATTTTAATGAATATATAGTAGAAACAAACCAACAAACAAGGAAAGTACAGCCTTCTAATATTCTAAAATTCGAGCTAGGCTTAGGATAAATTCAATTATTGTGAATATATTACCAGCTAATGTACTTTTTATTTATATATTGACAGTTCAATATTTCGAGACTGACGATTTCCGAATTTATGTCCAACACAGCACTAGACAGATACAAAATGAACTGCTACTCGTCCCTCCTTTTCGCAACCTATATGGACAAAGAAGATTGAATTGGCTAATCCCTCATATATTCAACAAAATTCCTCTAAATTTAAAAACCTGAAAAAAATGTACAAAAAAAACAAAATAGATAAATAAAAATAGTTATTATTAAAATAAGTGAAAGTGAAATATACGTGTAGATGATGTGAATAAGATTCATATTTTATTTTATTAGCATTAAGTACGTTCATCTTTTTATGTAAATATTATCAAGGGGGTGGCTTTCTGTGCCGACTAATCCTTACAATTACTACGTAATTGCAGCAGATATATTATAATATGGCCAAAATAGCCACTAAAGTTGTACTGAAAGTCACTCTATCATAATCTCCAGCAGGTAAACCGTAAAAAAAGTAAAAAAAAGTAAAAAAATATATAAATAAAATTGAAATGCCTTTCTAGCGCAAGTGGTATGATTTTATGCCAATTGTGGAGGTCGAATATATACAATCTTTAAGCTTTGTTACGGCAAAATGTTACAAGCGCGTGGACGCAATAATAGAATCCATGACAAGAGTGTTCCTAATGTACCGAGATACATCTATTTGAGCGCAAATTTGCTTTGCTCAATGTTAATTAATACTCGTGTCGATTGTACGGCTGATCGTGAGCGCGTGTGAATTTTGTATCTACTATTACACACGAATGCTTACGTTATACAATAGAATAATGAATCCACAATGCAGACCTAAATTCTTTCAATGCCGAAGGTAAACTGTGAAGGTCGATGGGTTTTTGTGTACCTACTATTGCACAGCCGGTATTAACGCACTAGTTTGCATAGACTTAACTTCAGATAACTTCAGACTAACCTCAGGTCCAGCAACGACCACGAAGCCAGCATCACCGAACCACAAGAGCATATGCAGGTCTAAATTATGCCGTTCCCCGACTTAATTCTTCATTTGCCCAAAGACAATTCAACTATATAGCACCGAAAATATTCAACCGTCTTGATGACAAAATAAAAGAAATAGAAAATACCATTTTATTAAAAAAAATATAAAAAAATGGCTTCTTCACGACATAGGTCGTTCAAGGAGAGAGAACGAACTTCTGCAAGTCATATCTTAAAAAAATAATATTTCTGTATAACTTTACTATTATACTATATAACATGATATAAGATATTATACAAAATGTAATATATTGTAATATAATGCAAAAGAATAATACTATAAAATATCTAGATTGTTATATTTATATGTTTGTCTATGTATGTATATGTACCTATGTCTGTATGTATATATGTATCTATATCCTACGTCAGTTAGGCTTCTCTACTCAAGTCAGAAAATAAGTCGTATGTCCAGATACAGGCTATATTCGGCCTAGTTGGTTATGCGCTGACCATGGTCATGTGAATGTGGGCCGTTGTTTACTTCGCACCATTACTTGGTATGATATTTTTTATGTGTTTTATCATTATGTTTGAAATAAAATAAATAAATAACTTCTTCAGGCGACTTAGGTTTGCATTGTGTTATTGAACTTGTTATGCATGAATGTGTATTTATTAATTTATTTACTCGCTTCTACCCACTGCTTCGTTTCTTTAAATACATTTTTTCTAGCAGTTGTTTTTTTTTTTGATCGGAGCCCTAAAAAGATACAGCTTATATAAAAAGTTAAATTGAGGTTGAATGATACTTAAACTCTATTGAGAAATACTTTTAAAGGTCAAAATATATTACTGTGTTGCTGCTAAACTTAGGCATTTAATAAAAATGGCTTTGAAAGTTAAGCGGAAGAGCTTTAGGGTTTTAGGTTGTTTTAAATGTTAGGCTGCACAAACCTGATAAATAAAATTAAAAAGAAAATGTTCACCTAATGACCTTTTCTTAGAAAACACTGGTGTTCTCTCCTCAGGTGCTAGTATAACCAGACTGCTAGGTGAGCTTCCTCTGGAGCAGGCCACACATAACTGCCCATGTGAGAAGCAGTTCTCTCTCAAGTCGATTCCTGACACTTTCAGCGACTGCTTTTCGGACATATTTATGGTCATAGCAACGCATCATCCATTTGTACCACCGAGTCCATAGACCTATTTCATTTATGTCCCAAGGAATGATTTACATAATGTGTCATTAATGACTGCAGCCTAGTTGTCCTTGAGAAGAGAATGGGGGGAGGGAAGGTGGGAGGTCAGAGTGGTTCGCTCGAATAGCCAGTCCATAGGTATCATATTTTACAAATTACAAAAAGTACATACTTTTAAATACGTAATTTCACACTAAATTTTGCTAGAAGTTATTACAACTTCATTATGTGTACATATACTTTTTATACGATAATCATATAACGGATCGAAATCTGGTAATGCCATTTCCAGTGAATTAGGCGATCCAGTGAATTTCCAGTGAATTAGGTTCATCAACTTTAAGCCAGCGACATGCAGTGTTGCATTTGCGGCTGCTATTTGTGAACTGCTGCGAACGCCTATTTAAGTCTATGTATAAGATGTCGGATTTGGACAGTATTTTTGGTATACTTCCTATAGATTTTTCTCTCGATAAGTACCAGTTTTATTCTGTGCAAGTGGTCTATCATGATAATAAACCCAAAATACTGATCCCGTAAACTTTCCAGCTGACAAATTTTAGATATTCAAATAAAAGAATATTCTGCCATGTTTTTATTGCTCTTTAGGCTCTGGTTGATATTGGTGTTATCCAGGTCTCAAATATGTCAACAAAATTTGCCAATAAAGCATCAGGATGAGCATCAAACATAGCTAAATAATTTTGTGGAGAAAAGATATATGTACTTTTTCAGCGCAGAAGCAGTAAATTCTTAGCAACAACGTCACTGTGCAAATCTTCCGAATTTCAGGTGAATATCCCATGATAAAGGTAAGCAATATTTTGCAACAAGAGCGGCTGCGTCCACTAACTGCCTGATTTCACCAATAAAGACTACCTTTGCGCAAAGGCAAACGTATTTTATGACGCCAAAAATCTATCTATTTATATACTTTATTTATTTAATGAATTATTTAAATTTCTATATTATATAAGTGTGTTAAACAATTATATTATTCTCTATGATACTTTTTATATTTTTTTAATGTGAAGCAGTGGACTTTTTTTTAATTTTTTTATTTATTAAAGAAAAGCACATTTTTCACGGCAGTAAATTGTAAGTTTAACATTAGAGGCTTAAATGTAAATAGTAGCAAAATAGGAAGCACCGCAGACCACAATTTTTTTAAATCAACGCCGCCTAACTAGGCCTAGGCCCGTACTAAGGCAAGCGTACCAAGTACACCGGGGCTTGTGCATACTTTAGGATACTTAATTTTAAAAATATGCTAAGTATCAAATAATATTAAAAATTAACTAATAATAATAAACATTGTAATTTGAGTGTAGTGTGATGTAACTGTAGTGTAGTGTAGTGTGATGTAAATGTAGCTGTAGTATGCTGGAAAGATAACATTCAATAAATGGTGAAATAATCAAATTGAATAATAATAATATAATGTCGTAATAAATACAAAAAATATAAATAATAATAATAATGAATCGAGATAAATGGAAAAATAATATCGCATTAAATAGTTAAAGAATCAAATTTAAATAGTCTGAGGATACAATTGTATAAAAAATGTCCATGTTACAAGTTAAAATATATATTTCAATATAATTCATTAAAAAAAACAACAACACATTGTTATTGTTTTAATTATTCTTCCTATTTCTATTATTTTAAATAGGTACTATTTCTTAATGTTTATACACCATAATTGTACATCTAGATACAGGCTTAAGAAGCCCGTTAGATGTTCAAAGCAGCGTTTGTTGCATGAGCTGTATCGATCATAAGCCAGTTGTTCTTCAGTGTTCTTTATTTTAGTGACATTGTAACTACATTTTTTGTACAAGGATTAAATAAATAAATAAATAAATAAATATTTGCTCACTTGAGATCTTTAGCTCAGTAATTCAACGATCTTGTAAAACCAAAACTATGCCTCTATCGACGTTTTATTGAACAATTGTAGTGGATAACCTCCTTTACCTCGATCGAAATCCGAGATGACTGTAGTAGTCGCCCCTTTATGCCTTTATTGCGAGTGAAGTGAAAATCATCGCCCTCATCTGTCACTTGAGCGAAAGTGCGATTGTGTAAGTGCGATTATTGCAAATTGTGCTTATTTGGGCAAATTAGCTCAGAATCGGCGTATGATTTGCTCTCATTGAAATTATCGCTGAATCATCGCATTTAAACTGACAAGTCTATCGGAAGAGGAAACGGTATGACGATGCTTCCGTAACATTAGTGCTGCGTATAGTATTGGCATGAACGATAACTCGACTATTTATGGTGGGTTAAACTTGTAAAGTAATCGAGATCTGTTACTGTCGAAATGGTAATTATTGTCGACATGGTAAGAAAATATTAAAAATAGTAAATTGCAGGTGACTTACATAGAAATTATATAGGTTGTCATCAAGGAATAAGCTCACGCATGATACTCGCCCAAAAGAAAATTATCCATTTTTGTTGCTATAATACCACATTTAGTCTAATTGTCATATTTATTGACCA
Source organism: Micropterix aruncella (assembly GCA_944548615.1). Classification (NCBI taxonomy): domain Eukaryota; kingdom Metazoa; phylum Arthropoda; class Insecta; order Lepidoptera; family Micropterigidae; genus Micropterix; species Micropterix aruncella. The sequence goes on from OX155961.1 coordinate 27,078,091, forward strand.
TCGTTGCTTATAAATATTTGACTACGCTTGTCCACTTTAATATGTGATGGTTGCAGTGCTCTTTAATATGTGATGATTGATGGTGCTCCCTTCCCAGGAGCATTATCCTGTAATGTAACATTTTAGAATCGATTTTGAGCATAACGTTACAATACTGACTCCCTGACTGACAATCATTCGCCTGTAATGTAACATAGATTCGCCTGTAATGTAACAAAGATGGGCGTTCCTTAACTCTAGTTACAAGTGGTGCGCATTGATGTTACAAGTTGTATCAAAATATTACAGATTGTATCATTACAGGTTGCGCATTGTAATGCTCGGATCTCCTTCGTCACTGATATAATGCTCGTATCTGTATCGTTACATGACAGGCGAATGCTCCGGGTGATGGAGCACCTTTAGATCGTAAAAAATATTGACAGAAAATTGATTTAGCATTGTCCGTATTTTTGCTCTTAAATAGTTGTATTTTAAAACTTATTAACAACCGGCTAGTGTCCCACAGACAAAAACAATTTTTAGCAATACTTTCCTGAGTGTCCTGGTATCGCCTCATTTCGTATTTTCATCAAATCGAATCAGATACGGAATTCGCCCGAAGTCTTACCGATACAAAACAACGCGGCAGCGGCAATAGAAGCGAAAAAATCGTGACCATTCGAGAAAGTGTGAATCGCATTCGGTAATTAGCCGCGCGCTTACGATATGCGCTTACGTAAAACCAGATCACGATATTTTGCAATATAACATTATTGTAACCACTGGCTTAAAACCATCCGACATATTTTGTAGGGCAACAAGTGAATGACGCTCGACTGGGCATGCGAGAGGTCTGGCGCAAAGTTCAGCATTTTAAGTACCTGCACAGTTCAAACGTTGAAGTCGATATGATATTGGTGTGAGCGAATAAGATTTTAAAATATTCAATTCAATGCTTTATTTCGGAAATCACACATATTGTGAACAAGTACGGAAAAAAACGGTTGTGTCACTCTGAGACTTCCCCGGCAAATAGCCAAGGACTGATTTCATCTAAATATTAATTTACTAGCTGACCCCTGCCCACTTCGTTTTGCGGTAAAACTTTTTACTTGTGATGAAATTATGAGTTTGGTTTGGTTAGTACTGAGTGCTAAGATTTATTTCCTGACTGCCAAAAGAAGGGTTATATTTTTACTGCATATGTATGTATGTATTTGCATGCCCATTTGACTATATTACCGTTATTTGTGAGTGTCTTCTTGTGAGTGTCTTATTTGTGAGTGTCTTATCTCTTTAACCATTTATGTAATAAAGGTGAAATTATATGCAGTAAAAGGAAAAAGTCTTTTGTTTTTAACACTTGAGACGATTACTTATTTTGATATGAATTCATATTTGTTGATAATATGACCAATAAACATGACCTAACGATTTAAATTATTTTTTTAATATAAGAAACTACTTTTTGTGACTTAAACATAAGATTTAGACATATGCTGACGCTGACTGTTTTGTAGGTATTATCAAGGTCTACAACTTTTCTTTAGAACTTAATCGTATATCTCTCATCGTTAAGGCAGCGTTAGTTAGAAACGTTTTAGTTCGACCGTTTTTTCCGACTTACTTTGGAAATCCGACTACCACGAAAAAGTCTTTTCATTTTTCGGAATAATATATAGCCTATGACACTCACAAATTATATTAGTGCAGATTGTATATGACATATTGCAACCAATATTTCACAACTTGATTTCGGTTCAACAAGGCATCTGGGTACCAATATTTAAGTCTCTACGTACAATATTTCGAGATTGATATATAACTAGGGCGCCCCCTGGTGAACCCATTTCAACCAAAATCTTTTCAACTCTTGCCATGACCAATTCATGCCTGCATACCAAATTTAAGCTCAATCGGGTTAACGGTTTTAAACGCTATCATGATAAATACACACGAACAAACACACAGACTTTAATCCGAAAATGAACCTTGTCTCAGAAAGGCTAAAAAAAGATATATCAGTGTTCACGTACCAGCATGACTTTGTTACTATTTTCTTCCGAAGTATTAGATTTACGATTATTTCGGTGTGTCACGTCATATTGGAGACACGGTAGTAAAGTGGTTAGGTCACCTTATCTTACATTGTAAGGTTTCGGGCTCGATTCCCGGCTGGGTGACAATTTTCCGTTAAATTGCATTTCAATTCGTTTGATCGAATTCAATAAAAAGACCCACTTTCTGTATTTTACTGTATTGAGTATTTTTGTAATTTTAATGTTTACTGCAAAAACAGGCATCGACATTACTGTTTGCAATAAATATAATCAATAAAATTCTCTTTTATATTGTTGCTTCATAAATTATGATTGATTTTGAACATATACATTTGTAATTTCTTATGGTTGATGTAGAATTATTAAGGCGGTTACACCAGTACAGCAGTGTAAAAAAACGTATAGAGAAAGAAGTTTTATATTCTTTAATGGCATGATTGGTAACCTGATATCATGACCAAAATATTAGATCTCTTCAGATAAAACCCTGAACTGTCATAGCGGGAAATTTGAAGTGTTCTCCTTCTGTCGTAAGCCAGAAAAGAACTGCTGGACGCGATGAGCGGCCACGTAATAGGGTATCTCATTTCATACTTCGACATAGTCAAAAGCAAAGAAGGCTTTCTGTCATTTCGTGCCTTCGTGGCACACTGGACGTGCGTAGATGAACTAAGGTTCGGGGCGCTCTCTAGTTGCGAGGCGCGTATACGTGTGTATCCGTGCGACCGCCACAGTCATGTCATGGTCCATGTCACGGGCATGGTAGCTACACCGCACATTCATTACGGCGTACACCGAGATCTTGCTTTTACCATGACAGCAAGTTCTTACATACTTACGGTTAGTCAGTTACAAGAATCACGTTGAAGCTATATTATATCATTATTTTCGTATTGTCTGTACGGAGCAAGGTAAAACATATAATCGAGTAATGGACTTTCAACAAAATTCCTTGTAATTCAACAAAATTACGATTGGAATATCATTATTCTGTATAAAACCGTAATAAAAAACGGTAATTTAGGGAGAAATTTAATATTTTTTATCAGTGCACACAGACCCACAGACACTCAAAAGTACTTTCCTCTGCGGGAAAAGTAAACTACATACAATAAGTTACGGTGTTGCTTTTTTTGTGTATAGCAAATTTTAAAAAGACTAATGAATGAAACAGACCACATTCAATCGAAAAAAAAAACGTCATCTGTCACACATCGTGCATCTGTCACATCTGTGACACGTCCTTCGCCGGAACCCAATTGGTTTCCGAAAATTTGTTTGTCTTTCCGGTTTCAGGAGCAAAAATATAATTTTATTTAGAATATTCGCGTAAAAAATCCGGTGAAAAAATTACAATTAATAGAAAAAAGGTTAGTAGTGTGAGGACTGCTAAAACTTCTGAGAAAAATATAAATATTTTGACTAAAATTAGTCAATATGGTAGGAGTTATCGCGGTGCGAATACCTACAGTGCAAAGGGTACTCTACAACAACATGTACCAAATGTGGCGATAACTTATGCTTGCTTAAAAATAATAATTGTTTTGTAAATTTTCACAAAGGTTAAAATAATTGTCTCATAATTTTATATAATATAGTAACTAGCGTCATTAGAACAATTTGTATAGTGATGGAAATTCCCATCTTATTGTTTTTTTTTTTAAATAAAAACTTTTATGAAAAAAACTTTTTTTGTTTTTTTTTCCTTAATACAGGGTTGTAACTAAACATATATGTTTTTTTTCAATCACAACCAAAAAATACATGTAATTAAGGGGTTAACGTTTTTTTTTATTTTACTACAACAATTGCGCAACCATTTTGATCTTAGCTTATGAAACCAATAGATTAAATTTTTTTTTTTTATAAAATTACCTTTCAAAAATTATATTTCATATAAAATGGGTCTTTTTTGGAAAAGGCACTGCTTATATAGGAGTGACGCAGAATCATTTTTTTTAAATAATTATTATACATTATAGTTTTTGAAATAATTATTATATATTATAGTTTATTTAATAATTCCTCTTTGTTTGAGTAAGGAAAAAAGGTCACATTTAGATTAGATTTAAAAATGCGCCAATATTAAATGCAAGGTTAGTAAAATGGACATATTTTTTAACAGACATCTGGATTTAAGGATGTTAATTTTAAATTCTCTAAAACTCTGTTGGGGTATTAACTTTCCTTAAGCGTTCGTCACTGGCGTTACCTAGACGTTGACAAGTGATAGTCGTGTTTTGATTAACGTCTGGTGGACTTAGAAGCCTTCACCTTTTTACATCGAGTCGTGTCAACGCGAATGCAGCCATAATGGGATTATCAAGGCTTCACTTGAGGAGATGACACGAAGCGGCTGTTCGATTTGATTTGCATGCCTATAAAAAAGTGACACGATTATATCATACGAGATGTTTGTCGATAACAAGTGCTTACGAACGCTGTTGAGTTTTATTCATAATTAATTACTTATAAGGGTTAAGGCCGACTGCAAATGTATGTCCGCATTTTTACTGTTTTAATTTATCGTTAGTAATTCCGTATTGTTTTGGGACCCAGGTTAAGTTTCATATCATAATCATATTATGTTTTACCATAGAAGTTAATTGTTATAGCTAAGAATCTAGGTGATCTAGATACAGTTTTTCCAAATACTATATTTCCTTTAGACACTGTTTACTCTGACTTACTCATTCTTTTGAATTATCCTTCTCCCCTACATCCCTTTGCTATCGTTGATTACACTCCCTTTTTTGATTTGGATGAAGTTGCATAGAATAATATTTGCATATTTGCATGGAATAATACAAAAACTCTTCCAAAATGTTTGGTTGTCTAGACACGTTTTGAGATGTCAAGTCGGAGTAACGTCTAGCAGGAGTCGGACTTTCGGGTTTCGTGTGTCGAGGACTCTCTAATTTTGTATTTTTTCTCATCATCATCAACATCAGCCGGTAGACATCCACTGTTGGGCATAGGCCTCCCCCATAAAATACCATGACGAGCGGTCTTGAGCCGAATCAAATTTCGCGAGAGTGAGTGAGTTTTTGTGAATGGTTGAATACAAATGAAATTAAACAATTGTACAACTACCTTCGTAATCGATCAAAGTATGACTTCTTTCATTTGGGCTGTTTGAAAATTACTGGGTAGGTACTTTTAAAATTAGACAAGAGCAAACTCGTTCACTTGTTATATCTGTTATGTTAGTTGGCGTCAATAACAGCTTTGATTGAAGTATATCTGTGTGTATGTCTGTCTGTAAGTGTAAATTCCTCCACGATAGCCCCCAAACATTTAACCCGATTGAGCTGAAATTTTGCATGCAGGCATGATTTGGTCATAGCAAGATTTAAACATTTTGTGAATAAAATCGGTCCAACATGGGGCACACTAGTCATATTTCAATCTCGAAATATTGGACTTATGGAATTGAAATTTGGTAAACAGATGCCTTCTTAGGCCTAAATCACATTGAATTTTCGTTGGTCAGTATATTTGTGTCAACGATTGAATCGAACGTGTTTAGTGAGTTGTATTCCCACATTCTCATTCTCGCACTCGTCGCCAACTCTCCCTTTCAATCAGGTCAAACTACTTCCCGAAGGGATAACACGATCATCACTCAAAATCCTTCCAGAAGTCCTTGGCTACTTACCGAAAAAGTTTTGTGGTGATGCAACCGATTTTTTTAAATCAGTTTTCTTGTGAATGGTTGAATACAATTGATATTAATCAATTGTACAACTCCTTTCGTAATTCATCAACACGTGACTCTTTTGATTTAGGCTGATTGAAAATAACTGGGTAGTCTTGAATCTAGACAAGAGTGAACGCATACACTTGCCATGTATATATAATGTTTAGCATCAATAGCAGCTTTGGTTTGAAGTATGTATATGTGTTTGTATGTGTGTATGTCTATTTGTGTGTGTGTGTGTGTGTGTGTGTGTGTGTGTGTGTGTGTGTATTATTCCACGATAGCGGACAAACATTTAACCCGATCGAACTAAAAATTCCCATGCAGTCATCATTTGGTCATGGCAAGAGTTAAACATTTTGTGGTTAAAATCGGCCCTCCAAGGGGCGCACTAGTTAATATTTCAATCTCAAAATATTGGACTTATAGACTTGAAATTTGCCTTGTGAGGTCCAGATGCCTTGTGAGGTCCAAATCAGATTGAATTTTCGTTGGTCAGTATATTTGCGTTAACGATTGAATCGAACGTGTTTAGTGCGATTCATTCTCACTATTTGCGCTAGTCGCCAATAATCCCTTTCAATCAGATCAACCTACTTCCCGAATGGTCATCACGCTCATTATACTTGCGAAGTCCTTGGATTCTTATCGGGAAAGTTTTGTGGTGACACGACCGATTTTTTTAAATCAGTCTTCTTGCAAATAGTTGAATACAAAAGAAAATAATCAACTGTAAAACTACTTTCGTAATAGATCAACGCGTGACTCCTTTCATTTAGGCTGATTGAAAATTACTGGGTACTCTTAAAACTAGACAAGAGTGAACGCGTTCACTTGTCATGTCTATAATGTTAATTGGCGTCAATAGCAGCTTTCAGCACAATGATAATTCCGCGTGATGCGTTGTAATTGTATGGAATTGGATAATGTCGAAAGCGATGGGCGGGGTGGTTATGGAGCATGGGACGGGGCCCGGTGGGCTGGGGCGTGTTGGCGACAGTCGCCCGGGGCCGTGGGCTTGCTGCGCGCCCAGTGCGCCCGCCGCCTCCCAGGCTAATTACGCATATCGGACGACGCTAATCGTCGCCCGCAATTGCACACTCGGCAACGGCGCCCTGGGCGACAAGTGATGCGCTTCGCTGAATCACGCGAATCTCTACGCCGTGGTTCTTCCCGGACGCGTAACGTCAAAAGTCGGTTGGACGTACACGACCACTCGCTTGAGCCGCACCCGCATTTGTATCACGTAACGTAAGTATAAAAAAATCGGTTCTTTCACCCCCAGTCTTTCCATCAAGACCTCCCCCTACCCAATCCAGCCCCAAACCCCCTCCCCCCAACTCCCCCCCAACCCCCCTTCACCCCCTAACGCTAACCTTCATTTCCGCATCGAAAATTAAATGACTCCGAAGGAGGAGTGAATGGGTTTTAAAATTTCCGCTCGCATGAGTCAAGGCTGTCCTAAACTTACCACAGAGGCTTGTTAGTTCAGAGTCCGCCGTTCACCTATTAGAAGTGTAATATCGTATATGGGCCCGAATTCAGTCGATAAATTTCTATAGTACAGGCACAGTATACCAGACAGTAGCTTTTCTTAGAACAAAATTGAAATCGAAGCAAGTGACGTCAGGTATCTTAAGGGGTACCACTAATCGTAATATGATTTTCTCGTCTTCTCCTTGAAGCATCGTCCCGGCCACATTTACCGTGCCCCGGCGACGCAGATGCTATTATGCTACTGATTTGTTCTGAGAATACCATATGGCGTCAACTCGTAAATCTCCACAAAAAAAGTAATAGTAAGAGCGGACACAAACTGCGCCCACAGTGTGTCACAGCCCACAGCGCCATAACAATTTTTTTATTTTATTTTATTTTATATCAGACTTACAGATGGTAAGAATAATTATTTAATACTAGTATTTTAAAAACGTATACAAACCAAACATGAATAACATGAACAATTTGATAGTAGAAAAAATATAATATAGCTAATAATAATATAAGGGTAAGAAAAGTAATAATTAAATAAGTTGTTTGGATAAAGCAAAATAGAAGTATGAGTAATTGGGTAATAATATTTATTATTCATAATATGATATAATACAATAGTATGTTATAATATATCGTAATCATGTAATACAGTAGGTACATTAGGATGGCAGTTAGTGAAATCTTAAAAAGTAGAAGATAGGCTAGGTATGATCGAGTCTTTTATTAAATTAATGGAATCATAAAATATATCTAATCCTTTACACGATTTATCAAAAACGCGACACATTCTGGTAAGAGGTCTATTTGACCCGATGTTGTTATTGCAAGCGACAACCCAAAATGTTTGAGAGCTCCTTGTTAGTCGCGGTGGCACACGAAATTGAACTTTTTCTAGACTAGCTGGGCTGTCTAGTCGATTGTGCAAAGGCTTATGGAGACACGTTATATCAGTTATAGTCCTACGTGTTTTTAAGTCTATTAGGTTGAAGTGAGAAAGCCGCTCAACATAACCTTTCAGAGTATTTCTGAGGCCACATTTGTTCGACAGCATTCGTGTGAATTTCTTTTGAACTTTTCAACTCTATCGCTGTGAACACTGTAAAGCGGATTCCAGATCACTGATCCATACTCCAGAACCGATCTAATCAATGATGAATAGACAGATATTAGAGATTTCGGATGTCGAAATGGCTTCATTGTTCTGAAGATCAAAACCAAGAAGTTTACTTGCTTTTTCGACAATCCCATTGAAGTGGTGATGAAATGAATATTTTTCATCGACGATAACTCCTAGGTCTCTGATGCGCTCAACTCTATTAAGTGTAATGCTATTGATAGAGTAGTTGTGTTTTAAAATACTTCGGTTCAGGCTAAATGATATAAAATGGCATTTCTCGACATTGAGCTGCATATCATTGACTATGGATCAAGGACGCGACATGACTTACTCCTGGCCCCACTTGCGTCGCACCCTCTTCCCGTATTGCATTGTAGCTCTTGAGCGATCTTACTGGGTGTTATTATACTATGGTACAGGTAGGCTATAGCAAAAGGTGACCTTGCCGGTAACTCGATCTTGGGACAAGTGGCTGCGCGAGCGGTTTTCTGTCACGGCGTATTTAAGTAGCGGCTGTGTGTGCACCTGATTTGATTTCGCCTCGCTCCGGAGTACGACAAAAAACCCTTTGGACAACTGTCCGCCTTGTCGCCTCAACCAGCTAACGTTTTGTCACGGTATCGAGGATCAACCGCCTTCAGTGATAACCAACAGTGGGCATATATCAAAAATGATATTTAAATTTAAGGGTCGACACCATGTACATATGAATAAAACAAAAAATCCTAGAATCACAATTTTTGAAATATTATAAATTATGTAATTGTAAATTCTTCTTCTTTTCCGTCGTTCCCTCATTACTGAGGATCGTGGCCACTAGACAACAGTTTGCCTACGGGGCTCCTCCACTTCGACCTGTCTTCTGCATGGCATCTCGCAGATTGTATTGACCCTTTTGTAACTTCTTTGATGAGGTCGTTCCATCTGGCCGGTGATCTGCATCTGCTTCTTCTTCCCTCCACTTGACCCCCGGAAAGCATTTTCTCCAGATTCTCTCGGTTTCTTCTGGCAATATGACCGAAGAACTGCAGGACCTTCTCATGCATACGGTGGAGAACCTCACTTGGATGCCGAGTTCTTCCAGGACAGATTTGTTGATTCGGCGTGCTGTCCATGGGATTCCTAGCATTTTACGCCAACACCACATCTCCAGTGCATCGATTTTGGTGCGTATACGAGCCTTCAGGGTCCATGTCTCCGATGCATAGAGAAAGATTGAGAAAACCAGAGCTCGAACCAGCCTGACCTTGGTCCGCTTACTTATACCCCGATTATTCCACAGCCTTTTTAGCTTGCTTATGGCCGATATTGCCATCTGGCTTCTGCGTGAGACCTCCTTTTCGCAGTTTCCGTCATTGCATATCATGGAGCCCAGATAAACAAAGTCTTTCACAGCTTGAAGGTCACTCAGCTCGTATTTGTAAATTATAAGGACTGAAATGATTTTATAATGGTTTCATTAAAGTGTTTTTTACCAAATAAGAAAATATATTTTCATAGCTCTGATTATTAGGGAGTACTTGGTTTGTAGAAAATAAACCACGGGTCCCGATAATGCGATCAGGAGCCAGAATAGATATCATTTTGATCTGATATGCACTGTCAAAAACAACAATAATTATATTGCAGAAGATATTTTCACCACCTAATTATCAGTCTTTAGGAGTTTAATAAAATTAGATATTAATCAGAAAGTAGTCTAGACTTTCATATATGTTTATTTAATTATTTTTCTTTATATAGGTATTAAAAAACGATTACATATAACCGTTTTCTTAAATTTTACGTATATCGGTACTTAATATCAAAATCATTGATTATTTTGTGAAATCATTCTCACTGCTTTTATAATTTCGGTTCTTATTTCATGAAAATATCGTTGTCCATATACAAGGAGTTATACGGCGCAAGAATCTGTTTCAAATTGGAGTTTTTGCTCTGGTTTTTGACTTTAGAAATCAATCAATCAATCAATTAAATATTATTTTTAATTTACTTTCTTATGATGCGTCCAAGCCTTACTCCCAAGCCGTTTTGTCATTTACATAATCAGATATTGTATAGTATGCTTTTTAATACAATTTTGCTTTGATGGTAGCTTTAAACTTATTTACAGATAGTTCTCTAATAGTATGAGGAAGTTTGTTATAGAAGCGTATACATTGTCCCAAAAAAGAATTGCTTATTTTGTGGAGACGAGTAGCACGTACAACAAGCTTATGTCTAGTATTAACATTATGAGTGTCGCTTTTTTTTTAAACTTGTCAATATTCTTGTGGGCATACAACAGATTTTCGTATATATATTGTGATGCAACAGTAAGAATATTTTTCTCTTTGAATTTTTCTCTAAGTGAAACTTGAGGACCAAGTTTATATATAGCTCTTACAGCACGTTTCTGTAGTATAAAGATGTTATTGATGTCCGCACAGCTTCCCCAAAGAAGAATCCACAGTCATGTATTATCCAAGTCGGAGAGGCTAGCCTATATCGCCGGCCCAGCTGTTTACAACAAACTCAGCTAGCTCATTAGGCAGGCGCAATCTCTTGACGTGTTTAAGAGACGCCTTAAGAGGTACCTCACAGATAAGGCGTTTTACTCACTGGAGGAATATTACTCGAGTGAATTCTAAAATGCTTTGGTAGCTAAAGAGTTTAATGATCTCTTTGCATTTTGTCTTGTATTTCCTCTTTTTACATTATTCTTGTGTTTTTTCTTCGTTTTTTTGTTTATTTATATTTTTTATCTACGGTAAAAGAAATGTTTGTTTGCTAAATGAATGGATGTTTGCTAATCTGTATCTAACTTGTATACCAGTATACTAATAAAATGAATATGAATATGAATATAGATTACTAGCTGTGCCCAGCGGTTTCACCCGCGTGGTGATGGAAAATTGTGATAATACTACTAATAGAAACATATATAATTATGCATTATATACGTGTAACTCTAACGGTTTTTGCGGCGCACGCCAGAATAGCTCGCAGATGGCAGATTTTTTTCCTACTTACTTGACACTTATCATTATATTTTGGATATTTCACACTATATCTTTATAAATTATAGCCTATGTGTTATTCTGATGTGTTAGCTATATTATTGTAAAGTTTCATCAAAATCCATTCAGTAGTTTTTGCGTGAAAGAGTAACAAACATCCGTACATACATTATTACAAACTTTCGCGTTTATAATAGTAGTAGGATGATCCTGCGAAGTGACTATTTCGCGTTTATATGGTTCCAACCATTTCCTTGTATATCGACTTACTTATTCTCCCTTTTATTTGTCATCCAATGGTTGTGTATCCCACCAACGAGTTAATAAACTGGCCGCAGATCAACAGTTTTGTCCACAAGCGGCTTTATCGAGGCATGCGCGATGTGATCTTCCAGTTTCGGCCGCCGCTCCGATCAAAGGCGATCCAAGCGACAGGCGACAGTTTAAAACGTGTTAATTTTGAACGCATTGCAGCTGAGCGGCTCGAAAACGTCGCGGTGGTATCGGGTTCTCCGATGGAGATCTCTTCGTAAATTAAGCAATTTCCAGGTGTATATGCATAGCTGAGGGGATCATTGCGGAATGGGAAGTGAAGGATGATTGCGACAATGGATAAAGTCTTTCATTACGCTTTCAGGGAAATCTTTTACTGGCTATTCCTCAATATTTATTAACTTTCATGTCCAAGTCATCTGGAGTGCAGACGACCTCTGTGCCTTTACTTCTGAGACAACTTGAAACCTAATCGGGTTTAAAAATCTGTTAAGAGACATTCTCAAATGACAGTCTGTCAAAAAATATCATTGTTTTTATTATCTTCGATTTTTTATTCCTTTTGACTATATTATATCTCTATTTAATTTTATTTATTATATGTTGGACTATTTTTCTTATAATTTGACTATTTAAAAAAATATTCCATTATTGTTTTATATTTACATGATTTGTATCTCTTTTTTTGTATTTAGATTCAATTTATACGTTAGGTAATTTATTTTTGATTCCATTCTCAATGTGTGTTAAAATGTTTTAGAAACGCTGACCCTGCAACGGGTTTATTACAGTTGGGCTGTGTTGAACAGGTATAGTTACGAAGACTTATTTAATGTTTCGCGATTGGTTATCGTCTGTATTAGCAACGACAATGGTATTTGATAGTGACTTTAAAATAAATAAATTTGTATAATGTACGGCTATATCCCCCCCCCCCCCCTCACCATCTTTTAGCTAGTCCTTATATCTCAATCCTCCCTTTGATATTGAGTTGGCGTTTGATAATAATTTCTATTACATTTTATTTAACATGCTTATTATAATATGTAATTGTACTCATTAAATATTCATTTTATTACACTTGGTATATATTTATTACATTAGAAAAATTACACTTGTTATATATTAATTTGCCAACATAACCATTTAGTCAGAATAAAATTTGCGAAAGTTCGACCACGTTAGCTGCTTTCGTGAGCAACTTCATTGGCATCCTATTCGCGATCGAAGAAATTTGCATACGTTGTCGCTACTCTACAACATACTCAATAACCCCACTTCACCCTCCTATCTAAGGAGAATTTCTACCCTTTGGGAGGCCACGGTCTCCCACTTCGATCAAGCCTTGATAACACACTCGCCATTCCGATACATAATTCTTCAGTTATGGAATCAGCTCCCTTACTCTATCAGGCATGCACCTTCGCTGCATACTTTCAAAAAGTTGTTGAAGAAACATTTATTTTTACACAGCCACTAACCAAATACCTCACCTTGTCCTCTCCTTTTCCTTCCCTGGGCAACCTTAGCATAAGTTACTGACATATATCTGTATAAGGTTATTTTAAAATTAACTTTACTACTTCTTTGTGTATTGTACGGTGAAAAAAAGGAATTATTTCATCAAATGGTTGACTGTAAGATATCGCTATAGCGATAAGTCCGCCATTTCTGCATAAATTGTCTTTTTTATAAAACCAGCGTAATTCATTACATAAGTTATGTTTTTATAACACAATACATATTCTATTCTATTCCCTGGCGGTATGGTCGTAAGATATTAATTACCACTTGGAAATAGGCCAACCATATAGTTTTATATTAGGTACCTATATGTGCAATCACGTTATTCAATTAAACCAATTATTGTCTTTTAAGGAGTGAATTATTAGGGCCTGGTGAAAAATAAATGATACTTCAAGTGAAGGTAATAAAAGCATTCTTTCAAATAATTCTGCTATAAATTGTAATATATGGATCGGTAGCCAAACACCCAAGGTACCTACTATGTAGACCAAAATCTATACTTTATAACGTTCTGCGTAACAATAAATTCGTGGTATAAAATATACTTTCTTTTAAATCTCAGAGTCAAAAAGCTGATAAACTGCTTGAATAAAATTCAAACCCTTCAATGTATACTATTAACTAAAATTCGGAAAAATTCATTTGGTTGATTTTTTGCATAGCTCTGATTTTTTGTCCAATTTCGCTGGAACTAATGAATTTTTGTAAGATTTCCAGCCACTAGAATATTTACTAACATAGATACTAACTTATAAATTGACAGTCGGGTAGTTATTTTAAAAAACGGGATCTTAAAATCGTTACAGTCACTTTGGCTCGTTTTGATAGTTATTTAATGCGTTTTTCTTATAAGATATAGAAGATTAAGAAATATTTTTTTTGTTACATAATAGCAGCTGAATCATGTAGTTTATACCTTTTATTTTAATATAATATTTTATATATACCAAAACCTAAAATTTCTTCATATAAAAATAATAATAATAATAAAATCTTTCTTAGCACCACTAATTTTCCTGGTGCTGAGAAACTGCGAGATATATTATCTGATTTATTCCCCATCATTTCTAATGATGCATCCACTAAGGATCTCTTAGATTCACCGCCAATTTTATCTTTCCGAAGACCACCTAATATTAGATCAATATTAAACAAAACAAAAAATAATCAAAATTTCTCTATTGGTAATAATACTTTTGGCCTTCAACCTTGTGGTCGTCCACGTTGTAAAACTTGTCCTCTGTTAGATCTAAGTCCTTTTTTTACCAGTCCAAATACTACTAATAGTTACAGGGTTCCCTTTCATTGCAGTTGTATTTCAAAAAATATAGTATATCAACTTCTGTGCAGGACTTGTGATGCCTTTTATATCGGTGAAACAACAACACCACTTAATATTAGACTAAATAATCATAGGGCTAGTGTAGGAAATGAAAGCCAACTCCCAATATCTTTGCATGCCAGGGCGCATAATTTATCTTTTGATCAATGTTTTAAAGTTAAAATAATAAAATGCCTTGGTGATAATGCAAAAGAAAGGGATGTCAAATCTTGGGAATTGACTTATATTTATATTTTAGGCGCTTGCAAAGGTTCCGGTCTCAATAGGCAAAATTAATAAGGTTTATCATATTATCATAATCATCAAATGCTTTTTATTTTAATTTATAATCATTCATTTTAAAATAACGTTTTGCACGGTTGGTTATGGTACCTTAACTAAATCGTGTAAAATATTATTAATCCATTTCTTTTTGTTCGATTCCTTGAATTTAAATTTTCAACGAATTGTTCGATTTCAGAAATGTCACATATCTTGATGACGGCTGAGCCGAAATATTGATATACATTTTATAAAAATCATTAATATTTAAGAAACACTAATCGCCTATTATTTTCCAGCATTCATTCTCGTCTTTCGCATTGTTGTGTTGCCGCTGTAGGAGACAGTAAGAAGCCAGTTTGATCAGGTTCCAATACCACAGCAGGAAACACTTAGCAAACACTGAAAGAAGAGAAGAAAAAGGCGTGGAGTCACTCCTGGTCGCCACAGACCAGATAAGTGCCCTTTCATTATTTTATCATTTCATTTATTTAGTAATAAATACATATATATATATATATATATATATATATATATATATATATATATATATATATATATATATATATATATATATATATATATATATATATATATATATATATATATATATATATATATATATATATATATATATATATATATATATATATATATATATATATATATATATATATATATATATATATATATATATATATATATATATATATATATATATATATATATATATATATATGTATATATATATATATATATATATATATATATATATATATATATATATATATATGTATATATATATATATATATATATATATATATATATATATATATATATATATATATATATATATATATATATATATATATATATATATATATATATATATATATATATATATATATATATATATATTTATATATATACCAGCTGACCCGGGCCCACTTCGATGGGCGGTAAAACTTTTTCCCTGTGATGAAATTATGAGTGTGGTTCGGTTAGTACTGAGTGCTATGATTTATTTCCTGACTGCCAAAAGAAGGGTTATATTTTTACATGTATGTATGTATTTGCATGCCAATTTGACTATACTACCGTTATTTTTGGGTGTCTCCTTGTGAGTGTCTTATTTCTGAGCGTATTATCTCTTCAACTATTTATACAGTAAAAGGGAAATTATATATAGTAAAAGGGAAAAGTCTTTTGTTTTAAACATTTGAGACGATAAATTTACTTATTTTGATAAGAATTCATATTTTTGATAATATGACCAATAAACATGACCTAACGATTTAAATTATTGTTTAATATAAAATACTACTTTTTGTTACTAAAATATAAAAGTTAGACATATGCTGTTGCTGACTTTTTTGTAGGCATTATCAAGCTCTACATCTTTTCTCTAGAACTTCATCATATATCTCTCATCGTTAAGACAGCGTTAGTTAGAAACGTGTTCGTTCGACCGCTTATTCTCCGACTTACTTTGCAAATCCGACTACCACGAAAAAGTCTTTTCATTTTTCGGATTAATATATAGCCTATGATAATCACAAATAACGTGGCTTTCTATTAGTAAAAGAATTTTCAAAATCGGTTTAGTAAATCCAGAGATTACTTCCTACAACGTCACAAACTTTACCACTTTATAATATTAGTATAGATGAGAAGCGTTGAGCGCGCTTTGCCATCTAGCGGTAGGTAAAATATCGCTAATAATACTAGCGATATTTTATCTACCGCTAGATCGCGTATCGTGCTCATAATTTTTTATACTATAAAAAAAGCAAATCAAATTTTCAAAGAAAAACAATAAAAGTTGCTTAGTTTGTTATGCTGATTCACCCACTACAAGGATGTTATAATTAAAAACTCATCCTGTGTAAGATGTTCGGTTCCCTCCTTTTTTGAGCCCCATATTAGTCCTATAATCCTTTGAATTTCATTGCTTGTTTTAATATAGGTTTCTATTGTAGAGCACTACATACCTAATTGATGTAATAAGGTAAAAATAAATGCTTTTAACAGAGCAACCGTTGTGTTTTCACTTAATCAGCAGCGTAAATCCCCTCAAGGTTATCTCTTGGAGATAGACCGAGGTGTCTGAGAAGCTGTCACCTATCCAGCGGTCGGTGATACCTCTCGATATCCCCAATCCCCTTTGGCCATATGTAGTACTCGTTTATTCCATTACTGCAGAATGTCGCGTCGGCACAGAGCCAAGTTACGACGGAGATAACCAGATGGATGGTTACAACGCGGATAGCCTGCTATCACACACGCTCAACTCGCAGCCAGATAACGATCTTCCGTTAGATCCAAGTCGCCGCTCGGTGTTTACCACCATAAGTAAAGTTTCATATTAACACTTTAAAAACATACACATTTATTCAAAACTAGCGAAGTCGTACCCAATGCTAGTTAAAAACCTCCCACTGCCTTTGAGCTGCCTACACAACTATTCTTGCAAGCATTTATTAGCGAATGATAGCCATAAGCTTTAGACGAATATTCAAATTTTAAAATTTAAATTTATTTTGATTGT
>OX155961.1:27095597-27162597 GCA_944548615.1 Micropterix aruncella
AAGTCGCACCACTTTCGTGCGCGTGCGCAAGAATAGTTTTTATTGGAATCAATCCCAGTTCAATGTATTTTATAAAGCGCCACCACACGGCGCGTCAGCGTTTACGACCCAACGTAGAGCGCGTTTACGGCCATTAATACCGTTGTTGCCATGCTTAAAAATAAATAGCATCGATACTCTGTTTACTACGAAATTTTGATTATCTCACTAACGTCTATTAACGTCTATATTAAATCATAGCCGTTAAATTTGGGTTATTATCTGGGGATTGACTACCGACAGGGTATATGATACCTGTGATCATTTATTAGTGCCAAGTCTTCAGGCAAATAGGCATAACCAAGGTTTGCAAATGACGTAGGCACACTATCTGTTGATTGGGGGGGGGGGGGGGGCTTTAAAGAGTCGAAAGTGGAGGGGGCATCTTTAATAGGTCATTGCTCTACAAGTGTCATGCTGTACGTCAAATGCTCCAAAAGTGCAGCTCGTTATACGAATAGGTACCGCATTTCAACCAATTTGAAATTTTAAATTATTGAATGTCATTTTTACAACTGGTAGGGCCGGGCCTCAAGATGCGGTGCGGCTGCGGCGCGGCGCCTGAGCGGTGCCACTGCGGCGTCCTACATACAAATATCCATGATATGTCACACGGTGCGTTCCGGCACCGCACCGCACGCAAACCGGTAATTATTATGCTCAGTTGTTAAGTGCAGTCAAAGGAGGGTAGGTACATACTTGCATGTTTCATTTGTTTTCACGTATTTTTGTTGATTTTTAATCATAGTGTTTAAAATGAGTACCAACGAAGAAGATATTGGAATTGACTACCTCATTTCACTAGTTCTACGTACAGTTAACTACAACTATATTCGCCCACTGCGGCGTCGTAGAAACATTGCGGCGCCGCACCGTGCAATGTACTTGTGTTCGCCCATACGGCGAAATTTTTGCGGTGAGGCGCCCAACCGCATCGTGTGGACCGGCTCTAATAGGAATATCTATTTTCTGTTTTTTTCTGGAAATTTAAATGTTGTCTCTGCAACATCAACTCTCCATATTTTGACATAGAATTTAATTAATTTATTAAATGCTTGTACACAAAATGTAGTTACATATATTGTTAATAAAGTAAAGAAATACAACATTGAAGAGCAACCGGGCTCAAGTGGCTTAAGTAACAAATGGCGCTATGCACATTTAACGGGCTTCTTAGCCCTGCCTGTATCTATTATAGTTGCACAATTGTGAGGTAAAAACATAGGTAATAGTATTATATAAATAGTATTTAAAAACAAGGAAAAATTAGAAAAAATAAGAAAAATAAATAAAGAAAATTACTTATCTCTCCACCGTTTTACATATATTAATAAATATCAAAACTATTTTTTTATAGAGATAAATAACCATCCATTACATTACATATTATAGAAATACAATTATTTCATAGAATAAATAAAGTACGCACATAGACACAAAATATACATAAGTAGGTACATAGATACGAAGCCTTTTGGTTTATTGTTTTTTCTCCTAATATTAAAATTTGTAGATGTTAATTTTCCATACGCAGGTGTTCAATTTCTATAGTAACAGCCATCTGTTTATTTTAAATTGAAACCTATATAGGTATATCGGTATTTTTTTAGGTTTTTGATGCCTTTGCGCAAAAGTAGTCTTTACTAGGGAATCAGATAGTTAGTGGATGCGGCCGTTCTTGTTGCAAGAGCTTTACGAACTTTTTCCATGTACTATGTGGATGTTCTTGGGAGAAAACCAGATTTTGTTTCACAAAAGTCTGTTTTATTTGTAAAACCTGGAACTCTTCAAACAGAAGTACAGACGATAACGTGGTTTTTTCCCCGCAATAACCCTTAATTCGAGCTTCTGTGTTTTTAAAAGTGGATCTAAAATTTGGTTACTGCAGGCATCACATGCAATTATGCTGTGGATCCATAGATTTTGGCACAATGGATCATAGATTTTAGATTTACAATGGATCATGCAACATTTTGGTGTTTGCAGCAAATAAAATGTTCCTTAATCCCAAACACGAAAGTCTCGTCCCGTCCGTTCTCACCGTTTCGTAAAACTTAAATGTCTTCTTCTTCTTCTTGTTTAAGTTCCTTCTTTACTGCGATCGCAATGCTAACTATTCAAAACACTGATATTTACTTCATCAATGCCTTCTTTCAATATGGCGTGTTTAACATTATCTGTTCTAGGTGCAGAACGTTTTATTATTTTGCTTCCCTCAATCTTTGAGATTACCGCCGCGGACATGGCGTATTTGACAAATTGTCCTATATGCGGCAAATTCACTTACGTCGATTGCAGGGCATAACGCGGGCAAAAAATACGACAAGTCGAATCCCCGTCGTAACAGTTAACGATCGACGTATCCCGATAAAGAAACACACGAAAATACCAGTAACTCCACCCGTATACTATGCGTCTACAATGTTGTTCCTTAACACTTTGACGGACACAGCCGACTAAGTGATATGACACATATTTATTCTACAGTGAAAATCCTGGGACGATGTGTAGGTACAATTATACCGAAAACGGACTATCTATAATCAAAGTATGGCTAAATTATAATCTACTGACTCTTAGTGACTCTAAAACTAAATGTATGACCTTTCAAATGAAGAAAACTTACGACAAACAAATCCTGCGCAAACTAAAAATCCACACATGCAACACTGTCGTTGACGCAAGAATGCGACACAGCCTTGTATGTGTACGGAGGTGGAAAGAGTATATACAATATAGTACCTAGGATTAACTCTGGACTATACACTGAAGTGGGAAGATCATATCAGGTGCACTGCAACAAAATTGAGAAAACTTGTACATACATTCAAGTTAATGAGAAATGCCGTATCCATAGATTTAGTACGAACGATATATTTTGCATTGGCCCATAACTTACTAGCATACGGAATCATAGCTTGGGGTGGAGCCTCGCTGCAAGCACTTGATCCTCTAATTAAGGCCCAAAAGTCGCTATTAAGAGTAATACAAAAAAACCCTTCCGGTATTCTTCTGAGAGCTTGTACAAGAAATCTAAAGTCCTTGACGTTTGTCAAATATACGCTAAGGTAGTCCTACTCTATTGCTATAATCATGACAATTATCATCTATATTCAAAACACCACAAAGGAACACGAGTAACAACAACCAGACAGCACTTAATCCAAAAAAGAGAACAAGTTTTGCGCAAAAACACTTTTATTAAATTGCTCCTCTACTGTTCAACAAAATGAATAATGTTTTTCCTGCAGTACTGAAATCTAGGACCAGTCACGGCGAAAAGAAAAAACTAACTAAGTCACTTTTGACTATGGGTCGACAAGAAACGGAGACATTAATAACATGCCGCGACTATAAACCGTTGCATTAATATATGTGTAAGTAAACTCTTAGTTTATACATTCTCCCAAATTTTCTATATTCTACATTTCTTTGTTTTTTCATGTCATTCAAAATATATTTAAAACAATTTAAATGTCCGCCTTAGAACAGGCCTAGCTAAGCGCCATTAAAATAGGACCACTGGCAACAACAAACGTTCACCTTAGAACAGGTCCCGCCTAGTTAGGTGGCGTTGTCACTGGACTTTGCTATGTATTAATTTTCTGCTATTTATTCAATGTTTAAAATATTTAATGCATAGTTCCTAAGATAAAATTGTTTTAAATTATTCTTGAATTACTTAAATAAATAAATAAATAAAAATAAATAAACAGTCTCTGGCATAACATGTTATCAGTTTTAATTTACTGGATTCTCGGCTTTGACATTGTATTTGTATATATCCATTTATTGTAGATAATTGTAAATTACCAAAGAAATAAAAATCAATGAGTAAATAAATGTGTTTAGATTAAGTAGAGAAGATAAAATAGTCTGGGATACACAAGCTGGATCGCCAACATTTATTTGGCGGCACAAGTATACAGACTGCTTAGAAGTTGTACGAAAGAGGCGAAAAAATCCCATGTTCTGCTGCAGAACGAGAACATTCATACTACGTGATATGGTGTTCTGTCGCAGCACGCATATTGAAAGACAATGTGACATAAACTTTCTGTCCGTCAAAGTTTTAATAAAATTAAATTGCAATAATTTCACTAAAACTTTATTTTTACAAAATTGTGGTTTGATCAGATCACGGGTTTCCGATTTTCTTTAATAGCTATAATATATTGCATTGTGTTCAGGCAAAAGCTCGAACACGCTGATAGATATTTGAATAAAAAAACATAACGCATCTGGAATTTCTGAAAAAAATGTTTGGTTTATTTATTTCGAGGTACCGTATAGGCCTGTTTAGAGTGGCGTCCATAGACATCATACCATGAACGCCGCCATATTGATACTATGACATGTAGCACGGCTAAAGATACTATGACATGTAGCAATCTAATACCCTATATAATGCGCAGTAAAAGAGAGCGAGATTGTACCATCGTTAACCAGCAATACCCAACTTGTGTTGAATGAGTTAGGTGCATGGTTTGACGCCAATGGCCTGGTACTCAACATTAACAAAACTAATGTTATGTATTTCAGCCTTAGACCTACTAAAACCGAAATATATGTGACCGTCTATAACGAAGAATTAACTTAGGTATCCTCAACAAAGTTCTTGGGATTCGTAATCGATAATGAGTTACGATGGCACCTACATATTGATGCTTTATGTGATAAATTGGGAAGAGCGTGCTATGCACTCTATCGCATTGCTTCATTTCGCGATTTATCTGCGCTGCGCATGTGTTACATTGCATATTTTCATTCACTGCTAACGTACGGCGCGGAGTTATAGGGGCGAGCAGCCGACAGGCAGAGGGCTTTCGTTATGCAGAAGTGTGCAGTCCGCACAATAGCGAGTGTGGCGCTTGATACGCCAGCTAGGCCTCTGTTTAGAGATCTCTGCATCATGACGCTGCCGTCCATTTATATAATGGAAGTAGCGCTGTTCGTTCGCCGAAATCTAGCCGATTTTGAAGTGAATGGTGTGCATCATCAGTATCCAACAAGATCCCGTAGCATGCTACGTTCGGTAAGTCATGCATTATCCAAGTCGGAGAGGCTAGCCTATATCGCCGGCCCAGCGGTTTACAACAAACTCAGCGAGCACATTAGGCAGACGCAATCTCTTGACGTGTTTAAGAGACGCCTTAAGAGATACCTTACAGATAAGGCTTTTTACTCACTAGAGGAATATTACTCGAGTGAAGTCTAAAATCCTTTGGTGGCTAAAGTATTTAATGATCTCTTTGCATTTTGGCCAAACTTTTCTTATTTTTGCATTTGTCTTGTATTTCTTATGTTTTTTTCCTTGTTTTGTTTTAATTGTTTATTTTATCTTTTCTTTACGATAAAAAAAATGTTTGTTTGCTAATATATATGAATGTTTGCTAATCTGTTTCTGTCTTGTATACCAGTATACTAATAAAATGAACATTAATAATATGAATATAATCAATGGTATGATGTACCTATGCATTCTATAAAAACAATATTCAGTCACTTATGATCCAAGAGTGTAGAAGGCTGTAACAGCGTTATTTTTCCGTGGTGCTATCGTGGGAACGGCGCGGGCGGCGCGGCGCGGCCGGTCGTCGTGCTCAGTCGGCACCCGATTCGTGATAATATTTTGGAACATGCTCTTCACGTGTGCCAGTGATGGTGATTGCCGTCTAATTGAAAACGACTCGCCCCGGAGTAAACCCGATTCGACTTGACCTCGAGTCGACGCGGCGAATTTAATCATTCGTCGATTCGACAAAGTCGGCACTTTTAGTCCCGGTAAACTAGGGCAATTAAGTCTGAACGCTTTTGACTTTAGTTCTTAACTCTCGCGTCGATTGTTCATGAACGGAAAATTGATATCTTATGTAAAGAATCGAATCGATCTGCGATTGAACATTATCAAAGGGAGGTAAATTCTAAGGGCGGTAACCAACCTCCAGAAAGATGCTTGTATTATCAGTAATATAGATTTTTAAAAGTATTTTGCGCTGTGTGGCGTTAGCCAATCGTTTGCGCGATGTAGTTAATAACCGAGGGAGTTTGGAAACGTACGTTTTATAAGAAGTAGCGATAGATTTTTAGACCTGGCGTCATCTATTCTGAGAAACGATGCGTTGGCCACTCAATCCCGTGTGAGCTTGACTAGTAAAGGGCGCCTCGATGCGAAATAAATTCAGATTTGAATTACCGCTAACGTCAGATAGAGCCCTCGCAAGCGACTTCGAATCTGTGATCAGACTGAAGGATGGAGAAATCCGTTTAAATCTAGTAGTAAGGGCGCTAGGAAAGCCTGCTGGGTAGTACTTCCCAGTGACTCGCGATTAGACAGCGTTGGTTGTCGGTAGAATGTGTTGTCCAAAGAATTCTTTTCGTTTTACTCCATGGGAGACATAACGGTATGATGTCCTTTTAACTTCCTGGAGTGGCTGGTTCAATCGTAGTAATTGACACTCCTCAATTAATTGTTTATACCGATTCAGCTTAACTATCCAAGAGTTGCCTTTCATACAGCGAGCTAAAATATTGTCAACAAATCCAAGTCACCTATTTCTTACGGATTTTCCGATTTTAATCCAGATGGAGGATGCGTAAAAAGAGAAACCACGGTTTATGAGGATGACTGGTGTTTCGGTATGATTAACGTTAGATCGGGTCCTCGGACTCTCAGATTACAACTTCTATTTGAACACCTATTCTATTATTTTCAGAGAACTAGTAGGCGAAGTCCTCAGTTCCTTGAAGGCATCAGTTCGAATTATCTTCGATACAAATGTCACTGTGTGTAGCTGCCGGCGCGGCGGTGAGACATATTCAGTAATGAGACTCTAGTCATGAAAGGGGATACGTGGTGTCTAGGCGGGATTGAGAAGCAGACTCTTGCACATGTGTTCTGTAACCTCTGAATTCGGATGCATAGACCTTAAACCGTTTAATATAAGTTCAGATCGTAGAGCAATGTCTTGCAGCACGTATAGTATAAACCACTATTCAACTATACAGACACGAGTAGATTTGGGGAGCTAGAAACTCCATAAGCGCTAAGAAATAGTTTGTTTTGAATTTTAGTAATTTTGTTGTGATAAAAAGAAATAGTCCTTTACCTGCACACTTTTATGTTATCATATTTCCTGGTCCTCATGATAATGATAGCTATTAATAAGTGAAACGTATTATCGATGTATGGCATATATTGCGTTAGATAAATTATGTAATCAATCGTTATCATTGCCGAACCGAGTTATCAGTGTGTCATCAAGGGAAATCCGGAAGCTTTCCATCTACTTCAAAATGCAATATTGCCATAATATTGTCCTCAAATCACTCAATAACATCATTAGTAGCTTCATATCAGGCGATAATAGACTTTGTTATTGGGGACGGTATATTAATTAGTTTTATGGTTATATCATAATCTGACGATTCTTTATCCTTTTAGAATTATTCTTTTCTTAGAATGTACATTAATTAGTTTTATGGTTATATTACAGTCTTCTGATGATTCTGTGTCCTTTTAAAAGTATTGCTTTCTAAGAATTTGATATAAATTACAAAGATTGACTTAATTTTTTATTGGGCATTAGCTGAAACTGCTTATAGTGGCTCACATGATAAAGCTGCGTGTGTTTGCTGAAGCATATTATGAAACCAAAGCATATTATGGACCATTTATTTCTATGATTTTCTGGCCACATGCTTAGTCGTGGATACTACAGTGTCCAAAAGAAAATTGCTGTTGTGTGTCTGCTGATACTGCAATGTCCAGAGCTCCAAGCTGAAAAAAAACTCGTTGTCTCTGTTCCTACCATAAATAATCTGAATATAATCAATATACATCTCATTCTCTCCTAAAAATGCCAACGTTTGCCGTTTAGAACACTTCTTTCCAAACATAATCGAATCGGTTTTAAAACCTGCTTTAAAACGGACTATCTTCTCGCTGAGATACTGTGAGAGTTACAATTTTATTCAATTAAAATAAATTATTATTATTATACTATATTATGCACTAGCAGCGTGTATAGGTACCACGTTCACATGTGTTTTAACTTATTTATGTCTTGCACCCATAAAAATAGGAAATTAAGCAGGACACAGTGAGTTTTGTGTGGACAGACGATTTTCAAAATTCGCAAAATATTCGTCGCTACAATCTGCGCCAACTGGCTTCGCGACAAAAAAATTGAACTACCCGCTTTAACACCCAATGAATTCAGAGTGCCGACACGCAGCGTACGAGACTGTCGCACTCTTATTGTCCCTGTGAAGACAGCAAACGTAACTTAGTCGAAATATCGGGTAAATTATCGCCTAGTCACGCGGTAACAATACGTTTTCGTCAAAATATAAAAAAAAACTCTTAAACGTTAGGATATATTTTAAAGTTTTTCTCCGTTTAATGATTTTTGTCACACTTTCGAATATTAATTATTTGGTCCATATATGTAGTTATGGTTAAAAGGTGAAAAAATTCAAGACGTCACCGATATATTCACCAAAGTTATCCCTGGGCCCGCTCCGTTAAATCGACAATCTAACTATTAGCCAACTAGCCGCCAATCTAACCAACTAGCCGTAGGAAAGGTGTCTCCTGCCTAATTTTACCAGTGTTATAATAAACAGTCTCGCTCTCGGCTGCGTCGTTGGATATGTAGATGAAAGCGTCGCTGAGAAATGTTTGAAAGGTGCTTCTTTATGGATGTGGTTCAAAAGTCCAGATTTACTCTTTGAATGTCGCTGAGATAAACAATCTCAAATGTTCCTATATTATTACGAAAGCGTGGGACGGATAGCGTGCGGTTCAAAACCGGACAGTTCAATACCTAATTGTTCAGCGGTTACCGGAGCGATCCCGGTCGCGGTTGAAGCTGATCGCGTAAACGTAGTTTTACACAATAAAGAATAAATGAAACAATAACTTAGGTTATTGAAATTTCTTTATTTGATCGTTCACGACTAATAATACAATTAACTGTAACCACCATTGGATGAAATTTCAAAGAAAGTTTAATTTCTGCCTTTGTTTTCCAACAACGGTTTTAAATAAAAATAAAACACATCCTGCGCTGCCATAGAATTAACATGGGTTATTATTAATTTCCATTATTATTTATTACTAATAATTATTAATTTAATTATTAAATTATTATTTTTATATTATTAATTAATAATTAATGAAATAATTTATACTATTATGGGCCAAATAATGCGTGCTAATAAATACTACATTCTCCAATTAGTCCTGCAAAGAACGATAAAAGGCCGCCAAAGACCTGGCCGAAGAAGAACCCACTGACTCTACAAAACCTCGTTGAATGGTTCAATCAAGCACTACCGAGTTGTCTCGCGCCGGAACATCACGGGCCTAAGTGGTCATAATGGAGCTAATAAGCCCTTGCTGAGTAGGCTACGAAGACCCATTTTGTTCAGGGTTTGTCACACTCACGGATCAACACCCATCCGGCGGCCTTCACGCATGAAGTGCGAGCCCGGGCAGGACTCTGGCCTTAGGGCTCGTTTCCCCTAGGAGTCAACCTTCTGGCGCTCCTAGACGGTCTGCACACCGTGCAGCGTAAGTCAATCGATTGTGCATTATGACTAACAGTCGCGCGAGTCTGGAAGCAAGTACCTACTGTTTCCTATAGAGCGGGGGTGGTTGCGGACATTACGGCGACTGCTCTTGAAACGACCATCGGCTACCCGATCCGGTCCGTGATAGATTCGGTTTACACCGTTTCACCGCTCGAACTCGTAAACAGTCGAGAGACCGGAGTAATCTGGTCGCAATTGGAAGTAAGGGCGTGAGTGTAAGCCCGCTGGGTAACATACCTGGTTATCTCGCGGATAAGGCGTTGGCCTCTTACGGGCATTTTGCGGAGCTTGGCGGTGGACTGTTTGTCCAAGTCTTCTGCGCTCACTTCACGGGAGATAGAACGACCAATCGTTGAAACTTCCCGAGGTGACGTGTTTGCCCGTTGTAGTTGACAACTCTATTTGCCGACCTCCGATATGAGATGGCACTTTAAGAATATGAAGAATAGAATATACCGAACGGAGTCGGGTCCATCATAATTGTATTATTATACTTCTGGGGGGGTGAGTGGTTGACTCCGGACTAAACGACTGGCTGTGATAGGTCTTGCCACATGTGACCTTACCACCCTCACTACTCGCTTCCCTTGTGAAGCCATAGAATTTGTGATGCGGAAATCGTGGTTCTAGACATTTTTTCTAGAAAGGAAATGATTAATTTCATGGAGAGACCAAGATCTTTAAAGAGGTGAAACAAAGATTTGGCTGGCAGACCCCATTGCTAACTTCAACAGCGTGAAGGTGAACAGTGAAGCCATTCCGGGTGCAGGTATTTGCGAGATCAAGGTTTATATCTAATTTGTACTCGTGGCCTTTGGGATCATACTTAAATATCATATACGATGATTCAAATTCAAAAAAGTACATAGCGTACATAAATATTTATACTGAACATCACGAGACAATAATAGTTCTAAAATCGCCATATTTACACCTGAATTTGAGTAGCACAACACTGAACTTGAGGTTATATTCGATTTGTTTATATTTGTTTTTGGTTTTGAGTCATAATAAATTAGGAAACAAACCATTTAATCATGTAACTATGATTCTGTTGGTTACGAAGGATTTAAATATTTAAAATAAATTGTAAGGAATAAAGGTACTTTTTGATCTGTGTAAATCTGAACTTCGTTAAAATCGAAGACTATCATGGTTGTTCAAAAATATAAATAAAATAAAACCGAATTTACCGAATCATGATTGTAGTTCCCGACGTTTCGGCGAAGTTTCAACCGCCGTTGTCAAGGGTAAACAATCTACCCTGGACAACGGCGGTCAAACTCCGCCGAAACGTCGGGTGCTACAAACTTCACGCATGCAACTATTTGTAGGGTCTTTTATTGTAGTACGATTTCACGGTAATCATTTATTTTAGGTAGTGATAACACTGTAACTATCGAGCATGGTAACACGTCTGCTTGTGTCTTGTTTGACTATTGGCCTGCTCATTGATGAAAACTTATCTTGGCATCATCAAGCAAGTGAGGTCAGTTGTAGAGTCGTTGCAAGTCTCCATTCTTTTAAACGTGTTCAGAATCTCTTATCTCTTTGTATTAAACGCCAAATGGCACAATCTTTTCTTTTACCGCTAATTAACTACGCCGATGTGGCCTATCTAGATGCGAATGAAGAACTACTCGATAAGCTAGATAGGATTCAAAACGCGTGTATTCGCTTTGTTTATTCCCTGAAGAAGTTTGATCACTTATCAAACTTTCGCAGGCAAATAGAGTGGCTTCCCATTAGACGATGTCGGGATTTTCACATAATCGTCCTACTCTTCCGCATACTACAGTCAAACTGTCCTACTTATTTGTATAATCTCTTCTCTCCGCTTTCATCCCATGGCCTTCCATTGCTCTCTCAGGAAAATCTATTACTGGCTATACCTCAGCATTCAACAACTTTCATGTCTAATTCTTTCGCAGTGCAGGCAGCCCGACTCTGGAATTCCGTGACTTTACCGATAAGACAACTTGAAAACCTGAGCGGGTTTAATAAATCGTTAGAGACATTTCCTCAACTCATAAATATCCCCCTCCCCTCCCGTCACCGTTGCTTGTCCTTATATTCCACTCCTCCCTTCAATATCGAGTTGTCATACGGTACTAATCACTCTTTTATATTTTATACTATGATGACTATTATGTAAGTGTATTCATTTATTACTTGTAAATCAATTTGCTCACATAAACCTTTAGTCACAATAACGCTGGCGGTATGGCCGTAAGATATTGCCACTTGGCAATAGGCCCACCACATTGTACTCTTATGTGTGTGCTATAAAGCTTTTCAAACAAACTATTATTTTAGCCTGGAAGATCCTTTTTAAGGAGATCAAGCTTTTGTTTTTTTCACGATGTAGGTACCCCCTAGCCATACTAAAATTTGTGGCCCGTCGCGCCCCAGTTGCCGCGTCTCGTATCTAAACAAACTTTATTATTATTATTACTAAAGTAATCTCCTGAGTAAATATGAGACAACCCTATGCTTTACAAGCATATTTGGTAAATAACGTGGCGAAATAGATAAGTACAACTATCGTTCTTTCTATGCTTTGGTATTGACAAAAAACAATTTCATATAAATATGGTACTATGCCTCTGAGTCTTAATACCGCGACCGCAAATTACAATGCTCAACACGGAATAGCCAGTGATTGGCGCAAGTCTGTATATAAGAATTTACATGAATGAATAGTTTTTATTTTATTTATTTATTTTAATTTAATATGGGAAAGGTCAACCTGCACCAAATCTAGGTAGATATAACCTATCACCAATCAAAAATGTTTTATACGCTTGTTTGTACACAAATATTTCTTACAAAAACCAAAAATGTTTTCTACGCTTTATATATTTCAAGCAATACGGATATTATCCGTACTTATACACTACTAGGTTTCTACTAGACATGGCGGGCTATAACTCTCAAATTGCCTAGAGAAATGCTCGCCATGGCCTACGTTTTCAATCTGATCCGAGGCCGAGTTGATAATCCTAGCATACTAGCGAATGCTGTCTCTTTTTTCCGGATAGTTATAATCGTGCTTGCTCTCGTAATCTATTTGCGGAGCCGTCCTCGCGCACCTACCGAAGTCGATGGAGTCTGCCTTGCAGCACATAAATGCGCTATGATCGGCAGCGTCAGACCTTGATAGTTTTACAGCGAGCCCGCATCTCTTCAAGGTATGGGCATTGCGCTACTTGTTTATGTCAGAAGAAGATCAATTGTATTTATTCTTTATACATTCTGTAAATTTGTTTTTACTAATCCTAATGCCTGCATTTGTAATTAAAGCTTATTTAAACATGTTTTGTATGTACTTAAAATAATTCTAATTTTTGTATAATGTTAATTTTGCATCTCAGCGGATTGGTCTAAACTGTTATGTTGATAAGCTTATGGAATTAAATAAATAACAATTATAATAATCATACTTGACACAACCCGATCTGAATAATAATAATAATAATGCTTTATTCTTAAGAAAAGGCGAGCTTATTGCCTGCACGCAATATTTTAGACCTAACCTATACTATTTATTGTATAAACATTATTTTCAAGTAGACTACATAACTTAACCTATATAAAGAGTATAACAAATAAAATACAAGAGGATAGAAAGATAAGCATTTCCCAATACAATCTGGGATTTCCTTCGCTACTTTTTAAGTAGCTTTTATTAATTTTTATAAGAATAATTTTATTTTAAATAAAAACATCATCCTATAAACGGATTTCTTTACAAACCTTATCAAATATTACAATATTATATATATATATATATATATATATATATATATATATATATATATATATATATATATATATATATATATATATATATATATATATATATATATATATATATATATATATATATATATATATATATATATATATATATATATATATATATATATATATATATATATATATATATATATATATATATATATATATATATATATATATATATATATAACTCTTTGTGGGTTTCAATTTCAATTTAAATATAAAATAAAATAAATCAAATGCAAAAAATAACTTTACGCCACCTAGCTCCAATGAATTTCTACTTTTTTTAGAATTTAAATATTTTTTTTTAGGAGAAAAAAATCAACTCCCATAAAGCAGGGTAAAACGTTTTCAAAGCAATCACTGATTTCTGTTCACAATAGTTCTATTGCAGGAGCACCCGCCAACTCCCACTAAAATGCCAAAACTGCATAGAACACATTGGTCTCTTATAAATAGGATAAAACGAATTTACCGCGTGAAGTTTGTAGCACCCGACGTTTCGGCGGCGTTGCAGCCGCCGTCGTACACGGGTCCAGGGTAGAGTCGACCCTGGATAACATCGCCGAACCGTCGAGTGTTACAAGCTTCACGCGGAAAATTCGTTTTATCCTATTTATAATATAATGTCAAACAAGCGCGATATTCTTCGATTTCGTAAATAGGTATATCTTTAAAATAATTAAATATATGTTTTGGTTCTAAAAGTTTTGGTCGTAAACTTTGCAGAAAGACAACTTCATAGCTAAGGACCTAATTTAAAATCCGCAATGTGGTATACTTTCTTAAAATGATTACAAAGTAAGGGCGAAGCTTGTTACAGGAAGTTATTATTAGAGAGCGTTGTGTGAATTATGGAATGACGGCCGCCCGTGTAATAACAGCTGTTCTCTATTACAGGAGGGGCCTGGAGTATGATTTTATTTTTAACTGACCGCTCATCTCGAAGATTACCAGCGACATCTGGTTTGGATGCAACGAAGCTTTTAAAAAAGATGAATAGTCACCAAGGAAAGCATATGACAAGGGATGCAATATCTGTTGTTTTAATCAAATCAAGTCAATTACAAAAATAAGTATATTCAACGTAAATCAATACTTACGTATAAAATGCTAAATTTATTAAGATGATAGTGAATCTGACAACCTTGAAGTGGTCAAATCAGTAAGAGCTGCTAAGGAACTTGATAAAAATGTTGTGTATATCAAAAAAAAATATAAAAAATAAATTAATAGTTTAAAAAATACACTAAAAACACGCTTTTGGACTATGATGCGATATTCACATACACGCGGCTATGATACGATATTCCGGCTTCATCATCAGACCTTGTATTTAAGTAGCGGCTGTGTGTGCACCTGATTTTATTTCGCCTCGCTACGGAGTATGACCAAAAACCCTTTGGACAACTGTCCGTCTTGTCGCCTCAACCAGCTAACGTTTTGTCACGGTGTCGAGGATCAACCGCCTTCAGTGATAACCAACAGTGGGCATATATCAAAAATGATATTTAATTTTATGGGTCCACACGATGTACCTTATACGTAAAACAAAAAAAAAACAGAATCACAATTTTTGAAATATTATAAGTACTGAAATGATTTTATAGTGGTTTCCTTGAAGTGATTTTTACCAATTAAGAATATATATTTTCATAGCTCTGTTTATTAGGGTGTGATTGGTAGAGTTGTACCTGTTTGTAAAAAAAAATCAATTATTAGTTAAAAAAAAAACACTGAAAACACGCTTTTATAAATGCACGTAAAAATCACATCATCAGACCTTGACATCTAAACGTGGTCAAAGTTCATTCCAAGACTTTTCTAACAAGTCCAAACACAGCTATGATACGATGTTCCATCAGGAAGTTCCAGTTCATATCTTCCGACTCCATCATCAGATCAGTTCGACAGTACCATATTATTGCATTGTCATCAGAACTACATACATCTGCCAATTTTCATGACGCTACGATCCTTGGAAGATGGTTAAATTAGTTACCTTAGCTGCTATTACTTACGAGATTCTATAACCTTAGTTACATACAGGTCGAGCTAATAAAAGCGTGTTAAAAAAAAACCTTTTTTGAAATTTGGAAAATCTGAAATCTGATAAAAAGATTGAGAAGCGTTAAGCGTGCAACGCCATCTAGTGATAGGTAGTAGGGCGGTGTCGACTACAACGGGCAAACCCGTCACCCCAGGCTGATATAACGATATATATCGTTCTTTCAGCCGTTGGATGAGCGTAGAAGACTTGGGCACAAGACAATCTACTGTCTAGTTCACCAGAAACCCGTTAAAGACCGACGCCTTAAGGCGAGGCACCAGGAAAGGTACCCATCGGGTAGCCTCACCCCCTAACTATCAGTTTTGGCATGATATCTCCGTCTGGAATGCGTTCTTTGCCCGTAGTGCCACACGGGATCGAGTAGCCGAAGGTCAATTCAAGAGTGGCATGACAACAGGTCAATTTCCACCCCTGCTGCTTAGGAAACATTATATTTCTATAGTCTCCAGACCCCTTCAGAAATTAGTCAGAATGCACAGCCGATTAGCTTCGCCGACCGGTGCGCAAACCGTCTAGTGGCACCGAGATGCAATCCCGCCGGGAGAAACCGGTCCACCAGCTCTGAGGCCTGAGACACGGGAGTCTTACCCGGGGTAGCCTTCCACTCGAGGAGGCTTCTGAATAGGAGCTGAATCGTGAGTTGAGCCGATCGGAGAACAAAATGGATCTTGCGGCCCAAGCTGCACGAAACCGTTCACCACCTCTAGCGATAGGTAAAATACCGCGAATAAACAATATTCGCGATATTTTACCTACCACTAGCTGGCGCAGCGCGCTTAATGCTTTTATACCTTTTCACGGCCCGGTGGCATAGTGGTTAGGACGCCTGATCTTACATTGTAAAGTCCTGGGTTTGATTCCCGGCCTGGTCACCGTTTTCGATTGGGATACAATAACCGGAATTGCATTTTTAATTCTGTCGATCAAATGCAATAACAGGACACACAGGTTACACGCACACATACATATAAACACTTCATATTCAATAAACACATAGAGAGATCACAATAAAGAGTAGAAACTTTTATCAAATTATTATTTTTTACAAATTTTATAAAAAATATATATGAATATATATGAAAAGACAAAAAATAAAAATATATTTTTAAAAATCAAAACTTACTTATTTGCTAGTACCGTTAATTTAAAATCATCTCTATATTACATTGTGAGCTATACTGCCGTCGTAAATGAAAACACAGTAACTTCATTTATTGTGTTTATACAAGTTCTTTAAAATCACGAGTTGGAGTAGGTACTATAAGGATAATTTTTCGGTTTGTCTGTCGATAGATAGTTAAATTACTGAGATACCTTAAATAAAAACACAGTATTTTTTAAAAAAACTGAATATTTTTAATAAAAAACATAGTATGTCTAATTTTTTAAGTTAAAATACAGTAACCTACTATTTACTGTGATCTTTTGTAATACTTATAAGCATTTAAGAAATATTTTTGTTTGGTTACAACACTGCTTCTTCAGATACTGTAGTATTAGGTACAATTTTGTTAAAAGTTACTTTATTAATACACGAATTAATCACAGTATCTCAATTACTGTGTTTAAGGTGCCTGCAGTTTTTGATTTATTTTAAATATATATATATATTTATTTTACATGGTTAGAACACAGTAATGGGTAAAATTTAGCTATAACACAGTAACCACTCAGTTACGGTGTTATAGCTTAAAAATATAAAATTTATCAAATTATTTTCCTAAATTAAAGCACAATATCTAATTTATTTAATTAAACAATTATAATTTATTATATATTTTTATGCAGAATTGAAGTTCTAACTATTTTCTTACATTAAAGATTAAAAAAAATGTTCTATATTGATTACTTTGTTCATAAAAACTGAACTTTGACTGCGTTTTTCTCAAAACGTCTTTTTTCATGTTACTGTGTTTTCATTTACGATTGCAGTATATCCCTATTTATTAAATTATTCGCGTAAATGTTTGCCTGCGTTATTTTAGGCCACCCTATAACGCTTTCCATTGTGTAGTTGCGTTTGTGTCTATCCTTAATTACATCCCACATCGCGTTGGTTCTGCGGCTGTCAAATGTCATTCAAGGGTCAGCACGGCTTGACAAAGGTCTGTAGGGTCGCGTGGGTGACGCTACGCTGACTAATATCCAATCTAGGGCTGTGATTTATGACATCTCATCTTCTTTATTAATATTGAAATTTAGTACAATTAGGCTTTAATTTACATTGCCTACTCTACTTGGTAGCATAATAATTTTATTGTTCAGAATTTTGTAAAACAAAGTGAGTTGTTGCAAAGTGAGTGTTGATTGCGGTTTGTGTCTAATATTTCGACTGAGTGGCTTCTGTCATTCCCACATATTTTAAATTTGGGTTTATGGAGGGGATAGAAATTTGACAACCTTTTTTAAAGCACTGGATTTGGCTAGAAGGGATATGACATGACCTTCTTAAAAAAACATGTAAGAAAATAATGGCGAAATACAAATATCAGATAAGAATCAAATATTAATCACACATATCACGGGTTTGAAGGCATCCACGGAAAATACTGAATATGCCTATTATGGCGAGATTAAAAGGAGAAAGTCCCCGTAACTACTGACACAGTATACCAACCAGTATCTTTACTGTCGAGCTACAGGGCATTTCGGAAAGAGGGTGCGAGGAATGGGGGCAGAGGGGTACGTCATGACGAGAGCTTTTGGATAGCATTACGCGCAGGTAAAGGCTGGTGACATTTTCGAACGTTGTATATCTGCGTGGGCAGAGTAGCGGGACATTCGGCAGCCATATCCGAGCTTTTACGACTCGTGACGTATAGCGTTGATTTCAATTTTGTTCTAAGAGAAGCTACTGTTTAATATATCGCGCTACTGATAAGAAATTCAACTGCGAATAGACCGATATCTGCCCAACTAACTAATAAAACTATGACATAACAAAGATGTAATGAGAAGAAATGTAAAATTTGTAAATCATTACAATATAGAATATACCTAATCCTGACTTTAACAACTAGCGGATTTCGGCGAACTTCGTCTCGCCACGGTTTTTTTTCGTTTGGGGGCAAAGGGCGTTAACTTAGGTAAGTTTCATTGACAGTTGTTTGACAATTGCATTGTTTGTCAAATTCTTCGTTGGAAGCACCATACTCAGCATTATTATTACAAATTCAAAGTATCGATAGTGATTCCAATCTGATTGTTTATTTTTGGTCTCACCAAAAGAACAGTTTTTGAAAAATTGCCATTTGTATATTCGTTGTGCTCGTTGTGTTCGAAATGGAAGAGAAATGTGTGAAACAGTACGATTTTGTTTGACTCTCCATTGATTTATTTTCTTTTTTTTCAGATTTTGGCTGAAACAAAGTGAATTTGTTTCAAATCGAATGAAATGTATTTTAATGCAGTGCTCTATGATACACAATGTAATTCGTGTTGATTAGCAGAAATGTATGATTTTCAGAAATAAATATTTGCAGAAATGATGTATGTTCTGCATCTGGTGCCAGCAACAGCGAACCCAGCTTATGGTAAATTTGACCTTGAATCTGCAATCACAAATTTTCTGGCGTTAAGATTGTTTCACCGAAGTGATCATTAATTGAATCACTTGTAAATAAGTGTGCAGCAATGACCTTTACTGTGGGCATATATTTGTCGCGAACAATATGTGTTGCAACAAATGAAGTCATTTGGAAGCAATTCTTGTAATATTGTATGTACGACAGAAAATGCTTATAATCTGGTTCATTTCCAGACACCAACGATTATAATGGTTCTGGTGGTGGAACCAATGATGTCATTCTGATTTTACCCCCTACCTAACACAAACCGAGTGGTCCGTGGCGGTACTTCAATGCATGGAAATATTGGCACAAATGGTTAAATTCAATTTGCACGCATTCATAATCGCTGTATTGTATCGCCAGATCATAATAGAATGCCTTTGTTTATGTGTTTTGTGTCAAATTAAATTATTTTCGCACTGCAACATTACGGATCCGTGCCTCTTCATTAAATTCTTGGCGATGCTCATCGCTTTCAGTTGCTCGAACCTCTCTTTGTCGTCTTGTTCGAGCGGTCAACTTGCTGAGATTGAAGTGTCTGCGTAAGGTCATAACTATGAAAACCTATTGCAAAACCTGGAAAAACATTCACGAGTTTGTGAGAGTGGCCACCCTTCACTAGACTCCAATGGATTGTGAGCGAAGGGTGGTTCTCATCAAGTTGTTTTCTCCGTTATTGAAAGTAGTTGCAGTTGAAGTTGAAGTGTTTATTCAGAAGGTCTGTAGTAGGTTGCCAGTTCGTAACGCCTTGGTCGGTATTTCGCCGGTGTGTAGGTAGTGTGGGCGCGAGGTGAAGTCGTGGTTGTGTGTCCGAAGTGTGAAGCGCCGCGATAGATTCGAAGACAATGATAGTCGCGTATACTATGCGTGATTTGTTGACTCGAAGTGAAGTGTAGGGCGCGAGTACTTGCAGATGAGCGGTTACTGTCCGCCAGGGAATGATATTGATCGATCGAAATGTACTGCGTTTTATATGGTATGCAGTGACGCAATAGTTATAAGTGGGGTGAGAAATGAGAGTGTTAATTCGTATCGATCAGGAGAAATGACATTAGTCATCGTTTGACTGTGAATAAAATGCCGAATTTAGTTGGAAATCAATTGCAGCTGCCTCGTGTATATTCGAGCGAATTTGCGGTTTCGATTCTGTAGAAATTACTTTTTTGTTGTGGGTATGTTGGACTGAGGCTCCAACAAGTTACACAAACTACAAAAAATGAGGTAATTCAGTTGATTTACATTCAGAATCACGAAAAAGCTTTTCAAAATTCGGAACATTCAACTTAACTGTCACATATCAGTTATCGCACCGTGCCGCTATGTTGATTTTTGAATTCTCGTATTTTTATTATTGACAAACAACGCCTATGATCAAGCTCGGTACCAAAAGGATTTTTAATTTTTCACATTTTTCTCACTTTTCCGAGTGGATTTCCGGATTTTATATAGCCTTAAGTATGGCCGAAGTGATTATGAACAAAACAAAAAAGAATCATCCAAATCGGACCAGCCGCTCGTGAGTTATTAGGAAACATACATTAAACCCGACTTATTATATATTACGACTATTTATTATATAAATGGAGATCATTATTTATATTTTCATTTCATCAAGATTTTTTTATTGCGCGTTCACAATACTTTCCGTCCCATACCGTATTGTCAATATTGTGAACGCGCATTCACATTTCCGTTCCGGTCGGTTGGTGGGCCGGGAAAGTAAAATAAATAAATAAATGAAATAAAAAAAAGAAAGAGCAAAATAAACGTAAACACATGTAGGTCACAAATCTAAGAATTAGAATAGTGGCATGAATTTGGCGCTGCGCAAAACAGCCATTGAAATTAGGAAAAACAATATTCGGCCCCTCTTCACCATAATGTTTAACTATGAATTTATAATGCACACCCATAATGTGCCCCTTGGTATACCTGTGGACTGGGTCAGGGCACCTCCTGGGTGGGGTGATACGATCTAATATAAAATAATATACGAATTTCATTGGTTTCTTAAGACTAATTGTAAAGGTTGTGTAGTTAACGACCCTGTGCGATATCGGTCCAACCCCCTCGCTTAAGGCGACGCGCGCGCGAAATCGAATAGAAATAAACGCGATTCCCCGCGGATTAAGGCCGGCTTAGCGCCTTGATTGACACACTATTAATGTGCTCGAGTGTTGGTCTAAGTGTTGCTTAAGTGTTACTCAAGCCGTGTGGTCGCGAACCCACAGTGGTGTATATAGGGAGGGAATTGGGGACGACTCGTACCAGGCGCCGACCACCCCATTACTGCAACACTCCTACATACTTTGCGGTGAGGTTTGGTTACTTGGAAACTGGTCACGAAGTGGGTTTCTCTGTGTCGAGTTTAAAAACGGTCTGTGCTAAGATTTAATATTTTGGCGGGGCGCTTCTATTTAATATTTTAATTATTATTTTGTGGCGGGGGTGTTTGTCTACTTGCCGGGAAAGCCTTAGGGTGATACAAACGATTTTACTTTCCTGGCAAGGAAAGTATTTTGGACGCACTTCTATCTGTCTGTGTGGACGCACTTCTTCTATCTGCCTCCACTATAGCGCCGAAACGCTTCATCCGATTGAGCTGAAATTTGGCATGCAAACATCATTTAGCCATAGCAAGAGTTGAAAAGGTACTGGTTGAAATGGGTCCACTAGGGGGCGCGCTAGTAATAGACTAGACTTAGAGAAATGAAATAGTAGAAGTAGTAGACTTAGAGACATGAAATTCGGTACACAGATGCGTCCTAGGGTCGAAACCATATTGTTGAAACCATATCGGTTTCAATTTCTCTTATACAAAAACAAACTAATTCCGACATATGTCTTTATCAAATAATAACGACGTTTGCTCAAAGTTTGCTCGATTTTCAATGCAGCTTTCCTGAACAAATTTGAACGTTTGTAAATTGTATGCACACGATTCATCTTTGGTCCACGTTCATGTAAGTATGATCACGTGTCCGAAAATAGGGCACAGTTAAAGTGGTTGCCAGTACGTCAAAGGATAAATTTCATATACTTGCTCTCCGCTAACGTGTAGGTACTCTCCCAATCAACACCATTCTATCAACACGAGCTTATTGAACCATTAAGTTCGCACAATCTCGTACTTCCGTCAGCCTCTGGCAATTTACTCATAATTCCTTGTCATAATAGTGATTAGGTAATTATAAAATTTTCTATTAGACTATTATTTTTACTATTTAAAAAATACTATTTTTATGTTAATAAAATGTACCTAATAATAGTATCAGGTACATTTTCCTAACATATGGACTATTTTTATTTGCAATGTAATCACGGAAGACATTTTATTTTGCTTTTGACATTCCTCACTTTTTATTTCCTATTTTTTATATTTTTGAAATTTATTATTTTTCAAAAAACTCCTCCAAAAAAATCCTCAGATATGGTTGATCCCAGGTATCTTTTCGCCTTAACAGGTTATGATTGGTCACTCACAAAGGCCCCACAAAATGAACCACTTGTGGGTACCAGGCAAATAGTCAACCAACGCCAACAAAAACAACAGCATGTAAAAGAGAAAAAGCACTAAATATCCACTACGACCATGCACAATAAATGCCGATTCACACTTGATTTATCCGATGCAATAATTATAGCGATTCTCACTGTTATGGGTCTAATGAAAATAAAGTAAAGAGATGTCTTTGATGTCTGCTATGTGTAACGATAAAAGTGTATTTATTTGTAGAGGCGCCAGCTACACATGCGAGAAATAGATGATAGACCACATAAACAAATGCAAAGGGCCTCCCTCCGCCTGGGAAGTTACCTTTGTGCGTGGGAGTGGAGCGACGCCAAGGATACCACGGTAGCTCAGTCGTGCTCAGGGGTGGTTAAAATCCTGTATTGACGTCGTCCTAAAGTCGAGAGCATTCAAATTGAATGGACGGTCAAGTACCCTAGTTATGTTTTATTATAAAATGAATTTCGATATATCTTGTGAGAGGACTAAAAGAAGAAGAAGAAGCGATATCAAGTTTAGTGCGCTGCGGCGACGAGATCGAATATTATGATTTACTCACCGCGCCCTCTATCGGTGTACCGACGAGGTACTGCGCCGGCGCGCGTCGATCGCGCCCGCTTGGAGCGCTCGGCCCCGGTCCCGGTCCGCGCTCTTACATAAATCAATGGCTAAATCGTCTAATGAATTTATTGGAAATAATAGCTAGATAATGATATTTAAAAAACGAGAAAATACTATTTGAATCTAGGTACGCTCTAAACCAGCAGATGCTGCTATAATTAAATAATGTACTGCGGTTCTTTTCTCCGCTAAATGATAAAATTAAAATGTATAATTTAAAAAGTTTCTTTTATAAAATTATTCTTTATTTATTCCTTGCCCTGAAACATTACCCTGTCCAGTGCTAGTCGGGTACCTACGAGACTGTTGCTCGCTCTGACCCGGCGGTATTTTTAGGTACCGTCTCGATTTCTTTAATTCGCTAAATAATGATTAATTAACCAAAATGAAAGGTTTATTTGACAGAGTAACATATTTTATTTTAATTATAATAAATGAAAGCTAGGCCATAGCATATGGCGAATCCGAGTAGTTGGAATTGACAAAATTCTAAAATTAAATTCGTGGAAAATTGAACGTTAGAGCCTTTCAATTTTCAGGGCTTAATTCGGCGAAGTGGGATTTTGGACAGGTACTTTGGGTTCTGGAATAGAGAAGGAAGACACTGCTACCCGCGGGAGTTATTGGAGGGTTGCTTCTAGATTTTTTAGCGCCTGCTCCCCGGATGCGATTTTAAATTTTAAATTATATTTTCGAAATCGACCTTTAGATGATAGTAGAAAAATTAGTTGAGGCGAGGAGACGGAAGGCGATGCTCAGACACCGGGAATTATGACTGACCCGACGTACTACCTACTTCTATTTTGACGCACTCAAATTACTAAATTTTGATTTTACTTGACTCTAATTATTCACCAACGAAGATATGGCAACGGTAATTTACGGGGGATTTGGCTTTAAAACAATCTTTTAATTTAAATTTATTATTTTTAAAATCTGACTTTATGAGGGGAAGCTAATGGTTACAGATAGAAGACTTGCCTGTATAAGGTATGGAATCCGCTGAGGTCCTGCCCGGATGTTGAACTGAGTTTAGTTATAGATTTTAGATATTCACAGAATTTAAGTTCTAGACTGTGTTGGCTGGTGTGCAAATGAATAATTAAATGGGCGGTAGTCGGCCCGCTCCGCCAACGGCGGAGCGGCCGGTGTCTTCTCGACCGTCTTGCTCGGTCGTTGCCAGCCAAAAAAAAAAAGGAAGATTTCTCTTCTCTATATAAAAATATTCTACCTTACTCGATTTAAAATTAATTAGGGACGTGCGCGACTTGTCGCCTATATACGGTAAGATGTTCGATGTATCGCGTCTACTGCGCGATGACGAATTTAATTGATTTGATTATTTAGACTATTTAAATTACAGTTTGTTTACAATAAAACTAGGCCCTAACATTGAATAGTAGTATTAATTGCGGATATTTTTTGCATAAACGTCTT
Organism: Micropterix aruncella; assembly: GCA_944548615.1. NCBI lineage: Eukaryota > Metazoa > Arthropoda > Insecta > Lepidoptera > Micropterigidae > Micropterix > Micropterix aruncella. The sequence goes on from OX155961.1 coordinate 27,120,247, forward strand.
GATTTCTTTAATTCGCTAAATAATGATTAATTAACCAAAATGAAAGGTTTATTTGACAGAGTAACATATTTTATTTTAATTATAATAAATGAAAGCTAGGCCATAGCATATGGCGAATCCGAGTAGTTGGAATTAACAAAATTCTAAAATTAGATTCGTGGAAAACTGAACGTTACAGCCTTTCAATTTTTTAGGGCTTAATTCGGCGAAGTGGGATTTTGGACAGGTACTTCGGGTTCTGGAATAGAGTAGGAAGACACTGCTACCCGCGGGAGTTATTGGAAGGTTGCTTCTAGATTTTTTAGCGCCTGCTCCCCGGATGCGATTTTAAATTTTAAATTATATTTTCGAAATCGACCTTTAGATGATAGTAGAAAAATTAGTTGAGGCGAGGAGACGGAAGGCGATGCTCAGACACCGGGAATTATGACTGACCCGACGTACTACCTACTTCTATTTTGACGCACTCAAATTACTAAATTTTGATTTTACTTGACTCTAATTATTCACCAACGAAGATATGGCAACGGTAATTTACGGGGGATTTGGCTTTAAAACAATCTTTTAATTTAAATTTATTATTTTTAAAATCTGACTTTATGAGGGGAAGCTAATGGTTACAGATAGAAGACTTGCCTGTATAAGGTATGGAATCCGCTGAGGTCCTGCCCGGATGTTGAACTGAGTTTAGTTATAGATTTTAGATATTCACAGAATTTAAGTTCTAGACTGTGTTGGCTGGTGTGCAAATGAATAATTAAATGGGCGGTAGTCGGCCCGCTCCGCCAACGGCGGAGCGGCCGGTCTCTTCTCGACCGTCTTGCTCGGTCGTTGCCAGCCAAAAAAAAAAAGGAAGATTTCTCTTCTCTATATAAAAATATTCTACCTTACTCGATTTAAAATTAATTAGGGACGTGCGCGACTTGTCGCCTATATACGGTAAGATGTTCGATGTATCGCGTCTACTGCGCGATGACGAATTTAATTGATTTGATTATTTAGACTATTTAAATTACAGTTTGTTTACAATAAAACTAGGCCCTAACATTGCCGGATAGAGACCTAATCACCGTCCCCGGTGATCCACATAAGCAAATAATGTTAAAAATATAATGCTACGAGGTGTTGTACACTAACCCCTACATGCTACGATGCGTAGCCGCTAATATAATAAATATTGGTAACAGTAAAAAAATAAGAATAAGAACATAATGGTAATGAAGAAATTTGCCCTGTTTGCAAGGGTTGATACAAATCATGATATTTTGAAAATAATAAAAAAAATAAATAACTCCTAAACGAGAAAAAATGATTTTTTGACAAGTATTTTTGAACCCAAAAAAGTGCATAAGAATCTCTTTGACTGCAGTACATGACGCTCACTCATATCAGGATTGGAGTTAAGAAAGTCAGGAAGTGAAAATAGGGAAAGAATTCAGCCGTGAAAGATGTCGCCTGTCCGTAACAGGGTTAACATGATTGACGGGTTGATCTTCTCCTGGGGCGTAGCGCGTGGCGTATCGTCTGGTTGCTGCGTCGCTCTCTCGGTGGGGTCGCTGCTTGGAGATCGACGTATGCGCGTCGTAGGGCCTTGGGTAAGGCCACAGCGTGTCTCGTGGTGGTCGATTGATGAGCCGTACCTTGGAATTGCGGAAAAAATAGGCGAGCATTAGTAGGTTGCCTAGTTTTCTGATGTTGTGTCGTGATGATCTTAATCGAGGCAACTCGAAGAACATAATAAGTGGGCTGCTGCTTGGCAAATTGCGTCACTTTGCTTGTTTAAAAAAAGTCCGGTGGAAAATTTTTGCAGAGCTTCTACTCGGGACAAAATCGTGGTGCTACACTAGCTGTTTCAAGTCTGTGTGCACGGGAGAAATTCAGATTTTTACACGTCGCTTGTTTGAAAAGTCCGGTGCGTTGTGGCTAGCGGGTGTAATAAGGAAGGTGATTTTCGTGCCTAAATGCCCTGTCCATTCCAGAGAACACTACTTCACTTCACTGGGTACACACTACGCTGATGCTAAAATGGCACTTAAAGCGTCCTTATTTGCATGTTGATGGTAATAGTATATGTGGAGGTTACTTGCGGTCTGGTTTGTGTGGCTTCGCATCCTGGTCCACCTGGTTTAGTGATAATGTTCCTATTGATAGGGAACGCTCCTGCGGTCCTCGCCTAACGGATGTCGTCTATCGTGAATGCCGTCCTGGTTGTCATATAGAGATAGGAAAATGTATCTTTACCTCTAGACTGGAGTAGGTATCCTGGCTTCGGATGTCCATACTGGTTGGCTTCAGAATTATGGTCCGTGGATTTATGGGCTGGTTAATTCGGTCAGCATTGCCTTCATTACGGTATTTAGCAGCTTGGCTCGACGTTTGAGGTTTTGCTTCCCGCCTTGCCGAATGTCACTGGACACGTCTGGTTAGTTAAGTCCAATTTTCCAAATATTGTCTGGAACGTGAAAAGTCATGCGGCATCATCTCGTTCAATTATCTAGCTCAGTTTTTTACTGGAATACTAGGATAGGTGGTGAGAGAAGGAGAGGCTCTAGTATATGTAACCATTTGTGTGTTATCATATCTTCGCTTTACAATTCAGTTCGAAACTTGTTTTTATTCTTTAAGAAAAGTAAATGTATTTTCCGACTTCTTAAATTTCCTATGTGACTGGGGTCAAAAACTGGTGCATATGTTCTGTCTGTATGCTACATTTTAAGCGTGATAAGAAAGATTGGTACATAACAAAAAAAACTTAAATTATTATAAATTACAAGTATTGTGAGACGCGTAGGTACACAATGTGGTATATTATTAATCCAACAAGGCATTTTAAAATCTATTCAACACATGATATTATTTTTTTAAATTAGGAATATGCAGCTAAACTGTGCTGCCTAACGTGTATACTTACATATTATAATGTAGTAATAAAACAAAAAACAAGAAAATTATTATAAACAGTGGCAGTGCTCATATTGTGCAGCCTTATACATGAAGTTCCATGATTGAAAAACAAACAAAAAGAAACAAATAAATTAGAAATGTTGCTACTTTTTGTAGCTACTTTCTTTGAAAAAATTAGAAGAAATAAAGGGGAAGGAAAACAAACTAAACTCTTTTTTTATCTCGGTCTACAAGCATCCATTCCGGCGGGTTATATTTTTGATTATATTCAGGCTTTATTAAATGAACGTATAGATAATTAATCCAATGGGGAACAGAAAAATTAATTGTTTATTAAAATGGTGAAAGGGGTGTAGTAGGTATGGGAGAGCAGGTGCTAAATGTTTCCGGTTTTTTTTTTTTGTATAAACAAATAAAATTATGAAGGGTTCCGGATTTAAAAAAATTATAATATATTTTAATTTTAAGTTTTGAAATTATGATATGCATTTGCAGGAATGGTACTTCGGGTAGCGGTGTTTCCTTTGATTTTGTGCCCTTTTAATTATTGATTGTTTTGATATATTGTTTTAATGTTGTTTATTTTTGTATTTATGGTGTGTTTTATAGTGAAACGGCCTTAACTAACGAAAGCAAGACTACCAATAGATGTCTGCTAATACGTTTTTTAAAATAAAAAATAATAATAATAATATATTTCGCAACAATGTGCAGTGTGTAGAAGCGTTCGAGCTTATTTTATCAAATAATTGTTAGCATAATGTGAAAGGCGAGATGAAAATTGTAGGCCGGCTCTTTAATCTTGTATTGACCATTTTGACGACTTATCTGAAATATACAGAAGCGAATTACGTAATTTTAATTTGCGTGAATTCTGGTCGTATTGGTATTCAAATTTATAAAAAAAGGAAGTTATAAAAAATATTGTATATTTGTGTTTTTTAAAAAAAATTGAGCGTGTGTGTTTATTGTTTGTTTGTGGACGGGATTAGAACGGCAGTGTGGTTTTCTTTACACGAATAACCAGTTCTAGATGTTTATAGACCTCGCGGTCTTTCACTCGTGATGGTATGAAGTTAAATTTTAGAGTTCCTCTATGCGTTGTTCCGCAGGCAACTCCCTAACTCCCAGGATTTTTGAGGTCCTTAGTATGTGATGTTTCTATTGCATATAAATTTTGTCAGATGTAAGTTTGTAGTCGTAGTGTTAAATAATAATATTCAGTATTTTGACTTAAGTTTTTCTCTTTCGTGTCCCGTTCGCGCTTCTGTCTTTCATCATCATGCAGGGACTTCCTAACATACTTTCCTTTCATTCTTAAAGCTGTCCGTCTTGTACTTATATTTAATATTTTGACTGTTTTTTAAAAAAAATGCGTTAAGACATTTATATGTAATATTTTCCAAATATTTATATCCAATTAAGATCATTGTCGTGATACTTTGATGAGTGTTTTATGGGCAAACTAATGGAGCTTTTTATTCATTTTAAAAAATAACGTTGCGGGAAATCAATGGGGGTTTTTTTATCTTACAATGAAGAAATTATGGTATGGAGAATTCCATATCTTGGCAAAAGCCAAGACCGAACAAAGAGCTTTCTGTAGCTTATGACTAATCTACAACGGTTTTTGAAGGGGTTCCTAGTCGCTACTTAGTACTAACGATCTACTTGCCGCGTGATTGTATGTCAAAAAAAATATAAAATAATTGATAGAAAATATAGAAGTATTTTTACAACAGAGCTGAGCATGTAGATTTTAATTCGACGATGACAGTTGATGCATTGAATACCCGGAACATAATAGTTCCTTGCGTTTTCACCTTAACGGTAGGATGAAGACTAAACCCAGTAAATATATAATTAAAAAAAATCCAGAACTTGTCCGGCGGTGTTTCTCTCGCAAGCGAACGGTTAAGCACCGAACCGTTTTAAAAATCGCATAGTTGCGTATAAATATAATTAAGGTAGAGAAATATCTTTGTTCTTTGATTTTGCCGCAACGGCCCATGCAAAGGGAAATGTATTTATTTGTGTTTTAATTGTGTGTAAAAATGCGCTCGATTTTATCTCTATATTATGATTTATCATACCTACTGCCGTGTATGTTGGTCGGTCGGATCTATTTATAAATAATCGCTTAACGCAGGTGTTGTGTAAGTGTGTTTGATTGCATTGACTCGAAATATTGTTTGTTTTTAAATTTGGGAATGAAAATACACTAATGATATTTATTATATTTTTAAGAATTTGGGGCTAAATTTGCCCACATGGTGAGGTACCGAATCCGGCGCCTTCTTGCCGGATGAGAGTACCTTTCAAAAAAAAATTTATATTTTATAAAATTTTTTTTTGTATAAACTATTAGTATTTGTGTTTGATTTTTGTTCTGTAGGTACTTTAGACCGTGTGTTCTGTTGTGTAATGTGTTTTGTGTGTGTGAATTTAGCTTATCTGTTGCGCTTTGTTTTGGATTTTGTATCTTGATAAAGTGCGTTAGGTTGTATACAATTAATTGTTTAATTTGTTTGTCTTATATCAAAGGGAATTATAATTTTGAAACTTTGTTTTTCCTGTTGAATAGCTTATTTTATGCCTTATAGACGCAATAGTTAATACCTTTTTGTGTACCTTGTGCGATTTATATCCGGACTCCGCAGTTTCACGATGGAAACCGTGATGACTCGTTCGACTTTACTTCGGCGACGCCACGCTAGACCATATGTTGTTATAGGGTATTAGTTACTCGCAATGTCTTTAATATGAAAAAGACCCCGCGGTTTTCCGTTCTCGTCGGCTAACTCGTAGGCGACTGGGGATTTTTTTGCAATGACTTTGCACTTTATATACCTAGGGCTGAGTTTGCTACAAAAGAAATCTGCTTTTCTTGACAATGTATGGTTTTTGGCCCAGACCCAATCTCCTGTTTTAAATTCGACGTGTTTTCTTCTAAGGTTGTATCTCGAAGAACTATTTCTGAATGACTCTAACATTCTTTCCTGCACTATGTCATAGGCGTCCGCTAATGACTCTAATCCCTTTGCGAATTCGTGTGGGGTATCGAGTATTATTTTGGCGTTTTTGTCTGGCACGTAGCTTAACATTTTGTGATAACGTCCATCAACTATAGGTTCCCGCCCAAACATTAGGTAAGCTGGGGAGAAGCCTGTCGCTAAGTTTATGTGGCTATTAAGTGCGTTTTGGATTAATAGGAGGTATTTATCCCATTTCCTCTGGTCTTTGCCTGATAAAATCGACAGCGATGTCTCAATTGTCTGATTATATCTTTCGACCATATTTGACTGCGGGGCGTAGACACAGCCGAAAAACAGTCTGGGGATTTTATATTTATCTGCTAACGCCTTAAAGGCCTTAGATCGGAAGTAAGTTGCGTTATCTAGTGTTATGACCGCTGGGGTGCCGAATGCTAGGAATATGGTATTCTCGAGGTGTTTCGTTATGTTCGCGGAGGTGGCTTTTCTCAGGGGAAATAACCAACAGTACTTAGTAAATACATCTACCACGGACAATATATATGTGAATCCCGACAGTGATCTCGTAATAGGCCCTATTAGGTCGATACTTATAGTGTGCATTGGAGTTTTTACGGATTTTGGAGTGGCCATGAATCCCTGGGCTGGTCCCGTTCTTATCTTGTAGGCTTTGCATGTGTCGCATCTTTTCACGTAGGCTTTTACCTCCTTCTGCATGCCGGGCCAATAGAAATACGATTGTAATTTTTTTAATGTTTTAAATATGCCGAAGTGGACCGCGAATTCTCCTTCGTGGATATCTTTTATCGCTGTTAGCCTGTCTGCGAATTTTGGCACGATTTTCCACGGGTTCAGGAGTTTTTCGCCTCTCTTTGGGGCGTGATATCTGTATAATTTTTCGTTCTCAATTTTGTACTCCGGGTATGCGTAGGGGTCGTTTTGTACCGTGTTGTATATGCGAGTGTACCAATCTTCTCGGCGGAAATCTGCTGATAAGGCCATACAAGGTATTCTAGAAAGCGCGTCTGCGACGATGTTCAGGCTTCCTTTCCGATGTATGATTTCCATGTCGAACTGGGATAATAGAGTACTCCAGCGTGCCAATCTTCCTGAAGGGCCCTCCAGTTTCGTAAGCCATTTCAGGCTACTATGGTCCGTTATTACCTTGAAACGGGTGCCTTCTACGTACGTCCTGTAGTGTAAAACTGCTCTCAAGACGGCGAGTAATTCTCTTTCGGTAGTCGAGTAATGGGTTTCCGCTGGGGTAAGACTCTGTGAAAAGTAGGATATGGGGAGGTCCATTTTCTCCTCCTCAGAGTACTGAGTCAGCGCCGCTCCTATCGCGGTGTCGCTAGCGTCGCAGCTTATTGTAAATTCTTTACTGAAGTCTGGACACTTCAAGATCGGAGTAGTTGTCAGCGCGTGTTTCAATGCTATGAAGGATTTTTCCGCCTCCTCTGTCCATACAAAGTTTGATTTTACACCTTTTTTGCCCCCCGTTAATTTGCAGAGTGGAGCGGCGATTTTTGAGTAGTCTTTTACGAATCTACGATAGTATCCGCTCAATCCGAGGAAACTTCTTACGTGCTTTACGCGGTCTGGCCTTGGGAAATTCGTTATGCAAGCTACTTTCCCTTGGTCCGTTCTCAATCCTTGCCTGTCCACAACGTAGCCGAGGTACAGTAATTCGGGCCTGCAGAACTCACATTTTTTAAGGTTGATTGTCAATCCCGCTTCTTTTAGGCTCTCCCTCACACGTAATAAGGTGTCGATGTGTTCGTCATAGGTTGTTGAGGCGATGATGAGGTCGTCTGCATACACGAATACCTTGTTTCCGTATTCGGGGCCGAATATTTGGTCCATGAGGGTGCTTAGGTCTGACGACGCGTTACAGAGTCCGAAGGGCATTCGCAAAAAGGCGAACATACCTTTTCCAGGTATTGCAAATGCGGTCTTGTATATGGAGGCTTCTTCCATCGGGATCTGCCAGAATGCCTTCGATAAGTCAATTGAAGTTAAATATCGAGCATTTCCTAGATTGTCGAGGATTCTCTGCGAGGACACCATGGGGTATCGGTTTTTGTAGTCACTTCATTTAATTTTCTGGAGTCAAGGCAGACCCTTGGGCTGCCATCCTTCTTGGTCACTACGAGGATTGGATTACACCATGGAGATTTTATGGGAGTAATCACTCCTAACCTTAGCATGTCGTCAATTTCGTCTTTAATCAGCTTGTCTTTCGCTGGCGATAGTTGGTATGGTTTCTGACGGATTGGATCGCCCGTGGTTACGATCTTATGCTCCAATAAGTGCGTCTTTCCGAGACCTTTTTTCTCGAAGGAGATGTCCTCATATAATTTTTTAACGTGCTGTAATCGTCGTAATTGCTGCGGGGTAAGGTCGTCTACATTCCTGATTTGCTGGCTCGCGGTGTGGTTTAGCTGTGCCAATTGTATGTCGTGGTTCGTGTCGATTGAAATTTTTACGTCGAACTGTTTGATGAAGTCGATCCCCAGGATTACGTCTTTTTTTATTGTGGGGCAGATTAGGAAATTGATTTTCTCGCTTTTTCCTTTGTATTGCACTGGCAATGTCATGTATCCAAGTATATCCTGTTGTGTTCCGTCCGCTGTTGATATGCGGCTCTCTGCGTTTTTTATAGTTTTTCCGAGCTGTATGTAGCGTTCGTGCATTTTCCTGCCTAAAATGCAGACTGCGCAACCGGTGTCCACGAGTGCATTGTACGTTTTTCCTAATATGATTATTTTTGCATGTGGGCGAGTATCGTAGAATTTTGGTTCTGGTGACAGTGTGAAGTTTTCCACGGCTATAGCCCTGTCTATTGCCTGTATCCGTGGCTTCTCCCGTTTTTTGGTTGGGATTGGTGGTATCCTGGCGGTACTCCGTTACATCTTGCGCAAGAACTGGTATATGTGTCCTGTAATTTGCAGTTGAAACACATTGGTTTTGGATATTTCCGGCACTCCTTGTAATCGTGCCCTCGTGTTTCGCACTTCCTACAGTATTTTTGCTGGGAAAATTGTGTTTGTTGAGGTTTTCGGTAATCTTGCGGGCGTTGTTCGTACGGTGTCGAGTTTCCGTATCCGGGTCTTCTGACGAATGGCGGTGGTTTATCATGGCGCGGATGAAATTTGTTGTTTTGTGAAAAGGCTGCTATTTCCTCTTCATCGTGACTGTCGGTGTACGTGGGCTGCTCTTCCATGGCGGCTATTGTGGTCCTGTTCTGGATGCTGCTCGCTACCGTTGGGGTCGGGGCTAGCGCGTACTGCTCGAAGTTTTTCGCTAAATCCAGCAAAGTTCCAATATCGTCCAGTCTTGAAGTTCCCAGGAGTGTGTGGTACAGCGGTAGAACGTTTAATTTCACTATTTCCAGTAGGGTGTCGTCCCGTAATCTTGGTGATAATCTCCTGTTCATAGTATCGATCCGTGTAACGTAGTCGTGCATGGTTTCCCCAGTGAGTTGTTTGGTAATCCTCATCTGATTTTCCAAGCGTGTTTGGTAATTAAGCTGTTCGTATTTATTTATTAACGCTTCTCTTAGGGTTTTCCACGTTTTTACGTATTTTCTGATGCTTCGGAACCAAAGTAAAGGTGGACCTTCCATCAGGTCGGTGAATCCTTGGATAAGTTCTCTTTCTGTGACCCCCCTTGCTTGTACTTTATCCTCTATTTTGTCGATAAATTCCAAGATTGGAGTAGATCCGTCGTATCTTAAATTCCACTTGTAGATGCTTGGGGACGTTCTATGTTTTCCCGCGGCCGAAGATTGAAAAATATCTGAAGTTGTCGCCGTATCTTGCGTTTCCCTGCATATTTTCCTCGTATATGCCTCTTCTTCGCTTTCATTGTCCGAATATTCGATGATCCTTGAGCTGGTGGTCGGTTTCCTGTGCGGAATCGAGTCTTCGATGCCTGACTTGCTTCCTGCCTTAGGTTTTTCCGATGTCTGTTTTTCCGTCTGCTCTGGAATTTGGTGAGTGGTATTTTCCTCGATGAGCCTGCTTGGTGATTGCTGACGAGCTCTTGCAGCGGCCCTTGTTTTCTTGGGTGCCATGATGCTCACTCCGAAATCGTAAAGGTTGTGGAAGTTTACGCCTTGATTTTATTACTATTATTTTTTTTAGAGATTGTAGAACAAGTGAAAATGTTGACCCTAGTGTGTTGATGTAGATTAGTGTGTACCTGATGTAATGTTGTATGAATTTATTAAGTTAAAGACCCATATGCAATAAGGCAATTGGGAAAGGAGATGAGAAAAAAGAAAATTGATGAAGTTAAATGAAGACTAAAAAAAAAAATAAAAAATGAAAAAAAAAGAATAAAATTAAAAAAAAATTGTAACACCCTGTAGGGTTGTGAATGTTTGCTAAGTATTTATTATAAGTGTGAATAGAAGTACTAATTGCTGATATCTTTCTGCATAAATATCTTAAGGTTCGTTTGTTGTAACAGTATAACTAGATATGTGTCCAACGTGTCGTCGAAGAAGCAAAATCCCCACGTAATCCTTTGCTGATTCCGAAGTCAAATCCCCAAGACACCTTGGTTATTACTTACGCTTATGGCTGAAAGGCTATTGTACATGTAGTATATTATTTAAAAAAATTAAAATGTAAAGCACTTTATAAAGCATGAAAGAAAATATTGTGTTAGTTTTGTAACAACCTGTAAAATAAATTGGCAGTAGGTACGCTGTGTATAGAAAACAATGAAAGAAAAAAAATAAAAATAGTAAAAAGAAAGATTTTTGGGCGGGTTGGGTGGGAAATTTTATGGTGTCCTATATGTCGGACGATATATGATAGAAAAAAAATAAAATATAAAACTGTATATAATGTGATGACAACGGTCAATTAAAAAACTGAATCTTGAAAAAAAATCTATATAAGTTAAGAAGAAAAATATTTAACGGCCCCAGTTGGGCCCAAATTTGTTATTATTTTCATATGAATTTGTAAAAAAAATGATATAAAAGATGGTATGGGCGGGTCGCGGTGGGAAAATACTGTAGTTTATTTTTAAAAAAAATTGCCCCGCGGTGGACGCCAGATTTGTTATGTGTCTAAATAAAATAAAATATAAAGATGTCTTTGATGGCTGCTATGTGTAACGATAAAAGTGTATTTATTTGTAGAGGCGCCAGCTACACATGCGAGAAATAGATGATAGACCACATAAACAAATGCAAAGGGCCTCCCTCCGCCTGGGAAGTTACCTTTGTGCGTGGGAGTGGAGCGACGCCAAGGATACCACGGTAGCTCAGTCGTGCTCAGGGGTGGTTAAAATCCTGTATTGACGTCGTCCTAAAGTCGAGAGCATTCAAATTGAATGGACGGTCAAGTACCCTAGTTATGTTTTATTATAAAATGAATTTCGATATATCTTGTGAGAGGACTAAAAGAAGAAGAAGAAGCGATATCAAGTTTAGTGCGCTGCGGCGACGAGATCGAATATTATGATTTACTCACCGCGCCCTCTATCGGTGTACCGACGAGGTACTGCGCCGGCGCGCGTCGATCGCGCCCGCTTGGAGCGCTCGGCCCCGGTCCCGGTCCGCGCTCTTACATAAATCAATGGCTAAATCGTCTAATGAATTTATTGGAAATAATAGCTAGATAATTATATTTAAAAGACGAGAAAATACTATTTGAATCTAGGTACGCTCTAAACCAGCAGATGCTGCTATAATTAAATAATGTACTGCGGTTCTTTTCTCCGCTAAATGATAAAATTAAAATGTATAATTTAAAAAGTTTCTTTTATAAAATTATGCTTTATTTATTCCTTGCCCTGAAACATTACCCTGTCCAGTGTTAGTCGGGTACCTACGAGATTGTAGCTCGCTCTGACCCGGCGGTATTTTTAGGTACCGTCTCGATTTCTTTAATTCGCTAAATAATGATTAATTAACCAAAATGAAAGGTTTATTTGACAGAGTAACATATTTTATTTTAATTATAATAAATGAAAGCTAGGCCATAGCATATGGCGAATCCGAGTAGTTGGAATTAACAAAATTCTAAAATTAGATTCGTGGAAAACTGAACGTTACAGCCTTTCAATTTTTTAGGGCTTAATTCGGCGAAGTGGGATTTTGGACAGGTACTTCGGGTTCTGGAATAGAGTAGGAAGACACTGCTACCCGCGGGAGTTATTGGAAGGTTGCTTCTAGATTTTTTAGCGCCTGCTCCCCGGATGCGATTTTAAATTTTAAATTATATTTTCGAAATCGACCTTTAGATGATAGTAGAAAAATTAGTTGAGGCGAGGAGACGGAAGGCGATGCTCAGACACCGGGAATTATGACTGACCCGACGTACTACCTACTTCTATTTTGACGCACTCAAATTACTAAATTTTGATTTTACTTGACTCTAATTATTCACCAACGAAGATATGGCAACGGTAATTTACGGGGGATTTGGCTTTAAAACAATCTTTTAATTTAAATTTATTATTTTTAAAATCTGACTTTATGAGGGGAAGCTAATGGTTACAGATAGAAGACTTGCCTGTATAAGGTATGGAATCCGCTGAGGTCCTGCCCGGATGTTGAACTGAGTTTAGTTATAGATTTTAGATATTCACAGAATTTAAGTTCTAGACTGTGTTGGCTGGTGTGCAAATGAATAATTAAATGGGCGGTAGTCGGCCCGCTCCGCCAACGGCGGAGCGGCCGGTCTCTTCTCGACCGTCTTGCTCGGTCGTTGCCAGCCAAAAAAAAAAAGGAAGATTTCTCTTCTCTATATAAAAATATTCTACCTTACTCGATTTAAAATTAATTAGGGACGTGCGCGACTTGTCGCCTATATACGGTAAGATGTTCGATGTATCGCGTCTACTGCGCGATGACGAATTTAATTGATTTGATTATTTAGACTATTTAAATTACAGTTTGTTTACAATAAAACTAGGCCCTAACATCACGTAAGACGAAAAAAACATCGATAAGATTACACTTTGTCGCATTATGTAAATGCATCCATTGTAACAATAATGGATGTGATACATATCTATCTCGGTTATGAATAGCGAGTAAATGAGTAGTAAGGGCCTAACTGTCACCTGTCGGTCGTTCCCGGAAGAGTTGCGTGTGAATTGTTGCGTTTTCTTTATTACTCGTTATGAATATGTATGAGTTTCGCAGCGGTTTTATGTCGCAGTGGACAGCGAGACGCAGCGAAGGCGCTGTGCCAGAACCGATCTAGTCTAGGCTTCTTCGTTTCGTTCAGACGGCACGGCAGTTGCGCGATCTTACCGATGAATTAAATCATTTAAAGAAATGAATTAGGACGACATCAGACCTGAGAAAAAAATATCTGAAATGGGTGCGCCCGCCAAGAAACAGACGGGGTCACAGCTGTAGGGTTTGGACAATAAAGTCCAGCGTTGACGAAGTGTCAGGCACGGATTCCACACGTTCTAGCGCGCCGGCGAGTGAGCGGAAACTAAACAGTCGATCACAGTTTTACTCTGGCAGTACACAGTAAAACAGTCTTTGCCCAGTGGTGCTATAAGTGTGTTAATGGGAGCTAAGGAGCCCTTGCTGAGTTGACCACGAAGACCCATTCTGTTCAGGGTTGATAACCCTCACGGGTCGACACCCATCCGGCGGCCTCCACGCATGAAGTGCGAGCCCGGGCAGGACTCTGGCCTTAGGGCTAGTTTGCTCTAGGAATCAACCTTCTGGCGCTTCTGGACGGTCTGCGCACCGTGCGGCGTAAGCCAATCGACTGTGCACTCTGACTAACAGTCGGGGGAGTCTGGAAGCAGTACTGTTTCCTATGGAGCGGGGGTGGTTGCGGACCTTACGGCGACTGCTCTTGAAACGACCATCGGCTACCCGATCCTGGGTGAACAGCCGGGCAAAGGATGCCGTGGTCCGCGATAGATTCGGTATACACCGTTTCACCGCTTCGTAAGGGAGAGGACCGCGCAAGCGACCTCGAACTCGTAACCAATCGAGAGACTGCAGTAATCTGGTCGCAATTGGAAGTAAGAGCGTGACAGTAAGCCCCCTGGGTAACACTCCTGGCTATGTCGCGGTTAAGGCGTTGGCCTCTTACAGGCATGTGGTGGAGCTTGACGGTGTACTGTTTTGTCCAAGTCTTCTGCTTTCACTTCAGGAAGATAAAACGACTAATCGTTAAAACTTCCTGAGGTGGAAGGTTCGCCCGTTGTAGTTGACAGCTCTAGTTGTTAATGGTAAAGAAAATTTAGCGTAACTCTCAGAGCCCTTTGTCGTCTTAATTAATTGTAATTAATTAAGGTCCTAAATAAAAAATGTGGCTAAGCACGGCGCTAGAGGATTACCCAGTCAATATATTTAAATTAAAATAAAACACACTCACTACTTACATTGTAGGAGTTATCGCACCTGAAAGTTTTTGAAATCAGTTTAAAACCTGAATATCCAAGGCAATGACAAACTTTTTTGAGTCTAAATAATAAATTGATTCCTTATCAAAGTATTCGCTTAAAAACTTTTTTTAAATTAGTGATTATATTTTTCAAAAAAAATCTTCAAATGAAAGTTTATCAGATATGGTTGTCACCTTAACTGTGAACAACACTCATTTTATTATTTATTTATTTAATGCTTGTTCAAAAAAAAAGTAGTTACAATATCACTGAAGCAGAAAATAGAACATTGAAGAACTATCACTAAATATAACATTAAAGGACAACAGCTTAAGCTCTACACAGCTCAAGTTTGAAGTAGTTTCGTAGATGACAGATTTTATAAGCATATTTGACTTTATCATAAAATGATCTAGGAAACTAATTTTTGAACCATCAACCCTAGTGAGTTTATTGATAGCTACTCTAGGACCATGGTGAGGCAATCACCGATATTGTGGATCGTATATCAATGGAGCTAGTACGTTTAAGTTGCCATCAGCATGTTTGTGTTTTTCGTTTATAATATTAATGTTGATATTATTAGTTATGATTATGTTACCTTCGTGGCCGCATTTCGACAGTAAATTATCGAGGGATTGTAGGAAATTCGACTCCATTTGTTAACAAGAGGACTTATATGTCAAATATATGCAGGCAATCACCTAAAAATATATGTAAGTAATTGGCATTGTCCAGACAGGCTTCTGTTATGATATGTCAAGTGCATCCTATTGTACACTCGACGTGGGTAAATCGATTGATCGATTGGATCAGAAGTGTGAGTCCACCAAGAGTTCTTCTCAAGAGACACGAAGACACGAAGACAGAAATTTAAGCTATATACGAATTGTTCACTCTATTATTCAATATCTTATGAACGTATATGATTGAGTGAATCTCGTTTCTCAGGCCTTGTACATAATCTACTATCTAGGATCATTTAGAGTTTTCGACTGATCTCCCGTGAGATGAGCGTAGAAGACTTTGGGACGAGTACAAATCTACCGTCCAGCAAAGACAACATATCAGTCAGAGGCTAACGCCTTACTGCTAGGCGGTGAAGTAAGTGACCAAGCAACAGCCTTGCCCCCTGACTACCAGTTTGGTAGGATATATCCGTCAAGAATTAACCATTAGGATACCTATGACCTTCCGACTGTTTACTGGTCCAAATTCGCTGCGCGGTCTCCACCTGCCGTATATTCAGCAGTGATTTAGTTTAAATCTATCAGGTAGCAAAGAGTTATTTCAAGTGTTTGACGAAAAGGTCGACATACGACCAAGGTGCTTAGGAGACAGTATATTTCCATAGTGAATCTTATGGCCTAAGCTGCACGAAACCATTCGCTTCCACTATCTATGATCAATAATGGTAGTGAATGGTTTCTTACAGTTTGATCCACTGTTTGGGCCACCGCAGTTTGGGCCACCGCAGTTTGGGCCACTGCAGTTTGGATCCACTGTGTTTTCGGGTCGGCCCAACTCACGATTCAGCGCCTATTCAGTAGCCTCCTCAAGAGAGTGACTACCTACTATATACAAGATCTCAATAACTTCAACAAGATTGACTTATGCAGTCTTAGCTTTAGTATACCCTATAAAATCTACTGTTAGAAACACTTGGCGGAGTACCGGTAAGATGACGAAATGGCCACTTTGCTGTTTCAGTAATTATAAAAATGAATCGAGCGAGATTGACCGCTCGGAGACGTTCGTGTTATACACTTTTAATGCAGACATCTTGGTCGGGTTTTGTTGCGCAAACGTGCTCATCCACTAAAACAATACCTGTAATAACTGGCAGCTCAGCGTGACACCTCGCCACTCGCCACCATACTGGTCGGCCACAGTCTACTAATATATCCAGTCTGCAATATTTCAATTTCCACATCGCAATATTGCTGTATAAGTTTACTGGTAATATCGTTGTCACCTTTCATCCATACATCTCAAAAATAGAACTGTATCTCAAAAATGAAAAATAAAAATATAAATAATATACATCTCATCTCAAAAATAAAAATATACATCCATCTATATGTATGTATATATATATTAGTATATATATATTATTATATTTTTTTAACACACGGCTGCTACTAGACAACCTTCACTAGACTACTGCCTCGACACAGGCCCAAGCCTAGTGAGGCAGTAAAATCCACATGAGCCTGTACCTTTTTTTTTATCAATGATTAATTAAGTATTAATGTTAAGCACTACTAGTTTTTAATCAATAGTTTGTAATTAATTAATTATATGTTATTAATATGGATAAATAAATAAAAAAAAAAAAAAAAAAAATCTCAAATTAGAAATGTACTTGGTTGTTGTTTTTTAATATAATAATTGTACTTTTTAAAATTCTATATTTTAAAATAAAAATAAATGAAATAAACTAAGAGAGTTGCTGTTTTTAAAATTTAAAGTTTATTTGAGTTCTTTGTTAATTTTAATTGCTCGTTGCCATTCTTTCACTTGAAAATATATTTTATAATTTCAATCTTTCCGTTTTGCTCACACATAAGGGTAATTAAAAAAAACACATTTTTTTCCTAATTTATTTTCGTTCTATAAAATCGAAGACTATCGCGGTTGTTTGACATTATAAAAAAACGATCTTCAAACCGACCCAAAATATAGCTCGATTTTTGAGGCCTGTAAAGGATGTAATACCACTGCAAACCCCGGGTGTGTATAAAGTCGAATGCAGCTGCGGTCTAGCCTACGTTGGACAAACGAAACGGCCCATAGCCACGCGACTGACAGAACACATCAAAGCTGTTAAAAACGTTCAGCGAGAAAAATCGGCGATCTGCGAACATATATTGGATAGCGGAAGTAACCACTGGATGCAGTTTCAAAATCCCATTGTTCTATCCAAGGAACAATTCTACTTTCCTCGCATGATCCGGGAAGCCATTGAAATAAGAAGAACTCCGAACTTCAATAGAGATGACGGCTACAAACTCTCTTCTACGTGGAACCCTCTTCTTAAAATGTTCCCGCCGCCGAACGCCGAACGCAAAGACGTAAAACAGGATACAGTGAGTGTTGTGTGCAAGACGGATTTTAAAAATTCCCGCGCTCCGAGCCCGGCCCCCCACCACCGTTATAACCTACGCAGTGGCGGCAGCGGTTTGCGGCCTACCCGCAAAACAACGGACTGACAACTCTCCAGTCTACCCTAGACAACGGCGGCTGCAACGTCACCGAAACGTCGGGTCCTACAAATTTCACGCGGTAAATTCGTTTTCTATCCTATTTATAATGTCAAACAACCGCGATAGTCTTCGATTTTATATTACGAGCCTCTACGCAGAGGAAGTTTCGTATAAAGTGCGTCAGTTCGAACGTTTGCGGAAAAAACGCGCGCGAATTTTGTCGTCGTTAGTGTTCTTGAAACAGTGTCGTGATAGTAACTTAATTCCGAATTGTGTGCGGATTCATCCACGAAAAGATATCCCAGGATCTACAGACATTCTCCGTGTCGCCAGTGTCAAATTGCTTCGAAAGTTGATTCAAAACAATCGGTACAAACTCGATAATGTGCAAAAAGAATTATTATTTCTTCATCTAGAATTAAGCAGCGTATTAAGTGGCGAGGATTTTCACAAGTGCGACAGAGTTTCCTTCAGCCAATCGGAACGTACCACGGTGCTATGTGAGGAGTCGCATAATGCCAAGTTTCTGCGCCTGGCAAACGCAGGGCATTCCCGCAAGGAGGTACCGAAATACGCTGTAAGTACTGTCATTAATCTTTCGAAAATTGACATTGACCAGCCGACGACAGAAATTCTTAGCAGTGGATTAAATTATGTACCGACACCGAACCGTTTGCCTGTGGAAAGTATTATCGGTGGCATTGAAGAAGTCATCTCTCGTAACAAGATCCCTGCGCCAGAGGCCGACTTACTGCGACAGGATGTGGCTGTCTTTGTACGCAAGGCCAAGCTCCCACAGTCGAACACCACAGCCGCCCAGAGAAAAAGCTTAAAATCTCTGCGGGACAATAAGGACGTAGTTGTGTTGCGGGCCGATAAAGGCAACGCAACCGTGATACTCGATACTGTGGACTACGAGCGGAAAATTGGGACGCTCTTAGAAGACGCCAACACTTACGAGAAGGTGAATTACAATCGCACGAGCAGAATTACCAGGCAAACGAGAGTTTTAATCGATAAATCTGTCACTTCCCTCCCAGAAATAGCTTATCTCACTAAACCACGTAACGTACAGCCACCGAAATTATATGGCTTACCTAAAATCCATAAGGATAATGCACCATTGAGACCGATTGTGAGCCAAATCGACAGCCCCACATATCCTCTGTCAAAACACTTGGCTGGTGTCCTCCAACCGCTTACGGGCAAAACGACGTCTTACGTGAAAGACTCGCGACATTTCGTAAGCATTATTAGAAGCTTAAAACTGGCCGAAGACGAAATAATGGTGAGCTTTGACGTCGAATCTTTATTTACGAATTTGCCCATTTCGGAGTGTCTTACGGTGGTGAGAGATAAACTAAGGTCTGAGGACCTCCCTATTAGCTACACCGACATGCTTCAACATTGCCTGACATCCTGCTACTTTCTATGGAACGGCGATTATTACAAACAAATCGACGGAGTAGCAATGGGATGCCCCGTATCGCCGATAGTTAGTGACCTATATATGGAATATTTTGAGGAATTAGCCATAAAAACCTCCAAAATTAAACCCATTCTCTGGCTTCGCTACGTGGATGATACCTTCTGCATCCTGAAAGGCAACATTCAAACGGTGAAAGAATTCCTGGGTCATCTAAACTCCATACACCCAAAAATCAGTTTCACCTATGAAGTAGAGAAGGACGGCTCCTTACCATTTTTGGATGTCAAAGTGACGAGGAGAAGTGACAATACTCTCGGACATACGGTATATCGGAAGCCCACACATACGGACAGATATTTGCATGCAAGCTCACACCATCATCCCTACCATCTACGTTCAGTGCAAACGTCGCTCGTGAATCGAGCACGCGATCTATGCGACACTGAGCATTTTCCGAAGGAGATGGAACATGTCAATGATGTCCTTAGGAAAAATGGATACGGAAAATATCACGAGACACGCACACGATCTAACACGGACGAAACTCAAAAACCGAGCAGATCAAGAGCATTCTTACCATACGTCAAGGGCGTGACTGATCGAATAAGTAAGATGCTAAACAGATTCGATATAAAAACGATCTTCAAACCGACCCAAAATATAGCTCGATTTTTGAGGCCTGTAAAGGATGTAATACCACTGCAAACCCCGGGTGTGTATAAAGTCGAATGCAGCTGCGGTCTAGCCTACGTTGGACAAACGAAACGGCCCATAGCCACGCGACTGACAGAACACATCAAAGCTGTTAAAAACGTTCAGCGAGAAAAATCGGCGATCTGCGAACATATATTGGATAGCGGAAGTAACCACTGGATGCAGTTTCAAAATCCCATTGTTCTATCCAAGGAACAATTCTACTTTCCTCGCATGATCCGGGAAGCCATTGAAATAAGAAGAACTCCGAACTTCAATAGAGATGACGGCTACAAACTCTCTTCTACGTGGAACCCTCTTCTTAAAATGTTCCCGCCGCCGAACGCCGAACGCAAAGACGTAAAACAGGATACAGTGAGTGTTGTGTGCAAGACGGATTTTAAAAATTCCCGCGCTCCGAGCCCGGCCCCCCACCACCGTTATAACCTACGCAGTGGCGGCAGCGGTTTGCGGCCTACCCGCAAAACAACGGACTGACAACTCTCCAGTCTACCCTAGACAACGGCGGCTGCAACGTCACCGAAACGTCGGGTCCTACAAATTTCACGCGGTAAATTCGTTTTCTATCCTATTTATAATGTCAAACAACCGCGATAGTCTTCGATTTTAAATTCTACTTTCCTCGCATGATCCGGGAAGCCATTGAAATAAGAAGAACCCCGAACTTTAACACAGACGACGGTTACAAACTCTCTTCTACGTGGAACCCTCTTCTTAAAATGTTCCCGCCGCCGAACGCCGAATGCAAAGACGTAAAACAGGATACAGTGAGTGTTGTGTGCAAGACGGATTTTCAAAATTCCCGCGCACCACCGTTATAACCTACGCAGTGGCGGAAGCGGTACGCGGCCTACCCGCAAAACAAGGGATTGACAGCTCTTCAGTCTACCCTGGACAACGGCGGCTGCAACGTCACCGAAACGTCGGGTGCTACAAATTTCACGCGGTAAATTCGTATTCTATCCTATTTATAATTATTTTCGTTCATTTTATTTTCTGTAATTATTGCGTTTTAATTTAAATATGTAATAATAACGAGGCTACGTTATTGTATTTTGCAATAAAAACATCTCCAATTATTACTCACTTGATAAAAAAAATAGAAGTCAAAGTTAAGCCTTCTATTTCGCCCCCTTTACAATATGCATGACATTTCGTCTGACAGTTAGCAGACTGTTATATTAGTAGACTGTGACACAACACCGTACTTCGTTATATAAAGGCAATTGGACAAGAGCGACTGTAGCAACTAGAGCGTTATGTCGCCGCAATTTGCTGTTAAGAGCATATATGCCAAAAAAAGTTCATTTAAATACAAAATCTGTGCTCATATTTAATTATTATTAATTTAATAGCCTTGATGAGATGATGCGATAATATTAACAGTAACCGCAAGAGCAGTATGCCGTTATTGTTTTTTTGGGTAATTGTCATCTATCACGTGGTGTTGTATTCCAAGAGCATCCTAATGTAAAATAACGGAAAATTCATGATAATGGCAAAGAGCGTAATTTTTATATTAATTTTCATCGACGACGGCTATATTGCTAGATTTGACAATCAATTTAAATTTTAATATTTTATATTTAAATTTAAATATTATTGCCTTGATAATTATGACTACAGACATTGAGCTCTTTTTTTGATCAGCAATTTTGATTATTAGATTATTTTCTATTTATCAATGGTTTTCTAACCAATTATAATTTACTAAAATTAATTTATATTGCCACAACTATATCATGATAGTTAATATTCTTTAATTAATTACATTATTTAAAATTTTAGAGGCAAAGACGCCTCCATGTGTAGGAAAGCCTACCAACTGGATCAGAACTAAATTGTATTGTATTGTATTGTTGGTGTCATTGTGAGCAGGTGAAATATAGTCTGCTCAATTATGTCTAGCATGCGAAAAGATAGGCCAGTCAATTCCTACACGAAAAAGGTAGGAAGCAAAAGGCCAAAGATCTTGATCTTAGCTTTAGATCTTGCAAAAGGCCATGCAGTTCTATTTTTTTATGACCTATGCGAATTTGAAAGACCTTTGCACAGTATACAGAATTAGGACAGTAAACGCACTCTCGAGTGGCAAGGCGTGGCCGGGATTGGGTGTGGTGGAAGTAAAAAGAGGGTTACGTAACGACAAACACCAGTGGTTGTCGTTACGCGGGTGGGGGTTTGTGAAATTTCTCGAACGCTTGAATATCTGCGTCGTTCGACTGCGCTGTATTTTTTTTACTTTTTGCAAACAATAATACCTAATAACATTACGTTAAAATGGCGAGTCGGCGATGTGCATGTTTGATGGTAAATTGTACAAATAAGTCTTATAGTAATCGAAATTTATCTTTCCATAATGTTCCAATAGATACTAGAGGACAAGTTTGTATAAATCGAAACGAATTCTCATGCTAGTTATAGGATTTGTTTATAAAACTCTTTTTGTTTTTGGGTCCGCATTATGGTTAAAGCTGCGGGAAGAGATGATATGTAATCGTAATAGTAGACGTATTACGATTTATGGTAGCCCTTAGGACTCGTGACGTCACTCGCTTCGATTTTATTTTTAATTATCGAAGCTAATTTCTGTAACCGAGCTGCGCAATGCTAAAAAACAGCAAATGTTGGCACTTTTTTCGGTTTTCTTTGAATCGCTTCCAAGGTATGCATCCAACAGAATAAAACTATCCTTTTTTAAAGCAGATTTCTATATAAATAGGATAGAAACGAATTTACCTCGTGAACTTTGTAGCACCCTACGTTTCGTTGACGTTGCAGCCGCCGTTGTCCAGGGTAGACTGAAAGAGCTGTCAATCAGTTGTTTTGCGGGTAGGCCGCATACCGCTGCCGCCACTGCGTCGGTTATAACGGTGGTGGGGTGCCGGGCTCAGAGCGCGCGAATTTCGATAATCCGTCTTGCACACAACACTCACTGTATCCTGTCTTACGTCCTTGCGTTCGGCGTTCGGCGGCGGGAACATTTTAAGAAGAGGGTTCCACGTAGAAGGGAGTTTGTAACCGTCGTCTCTATTGAAGTTCGGGGCTCTTCTTATTTCAATGGCTTCCCGGATCATTCTTATTTCAATGACGTCACCGAAACGTCAGGTGCTACAAATTTAAAGCAGTAAATTCGTTTCTATCCTATTTATAATGTCAAACAACCGCGATATTCTTCGACAGATTTCTATAGTTTCTATAAATAGTAACCAAGTCTAAACCGAGATATTCATCTTCGAAAATTGGCAGTTTTACACAAAATTTTATGTAAACAGATTTGAGAAGCCATGTGGTGAGTTGATGAATAGCGATTTAACAAGATTGCTAAACATTGCCAGTTTTCAAATTGTAGCAAATGAAATCTACTTAGAAAAAGAGTTTGAAATTAAGGTGTTTTATTGTGTTATAATATGTCTATTTAAAATATTAATTGCCCGTAAAGCTTAAAATAACCTATGTTAAGTACAACAACATGGTTGTTTATATAGTCGAGATTTGGGCTACATGTTAGAAACATAAAGAAAACACTTTTTCAAAGAAGTAGGAACATCATGTTATATTTTGAATGGAGAGTACTCTCATACAAAATCGAGAAAACAACATTTAGCACTTTATATTAAAAGCAAAATCCTATATTACCGAGTAAAATAGGATTTTACCAGTTGGATGACAGAATCCAATAAGCAAATGGTTAAGGTTTTGCCATTCGGTTCCTGTTATTTTTATAAGCAAAAACAATGATTTATAGTGATTAATTCTTAAATAAAACAAGAAAAAGTTTCTTGCAGAGAAAAAGAAAAAAAAAATAAGTTTAAAAAAAACGCATTTTTTTAGCAATGCACAGCTTGCATAAGTCTTTTGACGCTTCAAACGTGGTCTCTTACTCTTAACACATGTCGTCATCGAATACAAAAAATAAAACTACATGACTTTTAGCAAGGTCGAAAATATAAATTGACTGTACTAAAAATTACAATTTCACGTATAAATGAAGCACTAACAAAAAAATGCGGATGCACTAACAAAAAAAAACCGTTCCATCTCTGACAAAAATTAGGGAAATTAAAGAAAAATTAACGAAAAGTTTTGAATTCGACTGCAAATAAATTATCACTCTTATTATGGCCAATACCTAGATCATCGATGCATTTAATGTCGCTTTATAAAGTCGATATTCGGGAAAGTGCATGCTACGGTGTATCAACCAGATGTTTATTACATTAATTTGAAGAGCATTCTTAAACCTTATTGTCTCTGCTTTAATTTTTAATAAAGCTCGTGTTACCTAAAACATACAGTTTCAAAAATGGCTCGCAAAGCGTCAGTTGTGACGTTACAATACATGTGTTTTGATTTATTTCAATTGGATTCTGATGACTCAGCTGATGATACATACGAAGGCTCCCTCAACACTCGACACTAATTTTACTAATTTCGGCTTATATTAACACGTGCGGAAAAAGAAGATTTTAATATTAGTGTTTGATTCATAATTAATGAAAAACATATATTTCAGATCTATTGTACCTACTCCTATATGTATTCTTATCCTATTGGTTTTTGGAATTGTAATTATATTATAGTAGTATTGACAACTTATATGAGCTTTCTTGTAATTTGTTAATTATGAGTTATATTTTATAATTAGGAAGTATTCAAATAAACCTATTCGAATAATCCTACCTTATTGTGGATGTCTCGTGCGATTCAATAACATTGATTCTTGTTATTGTATATCTGCAATTATAATTTTGAAACAAAAAAGGATTTGATTTTGAATGTCATTTCATTCGGATAAATACGGTTTGGTTCAATTATATAAAATGTTTTATACTTTTGGCGATTAATGTGAAAAAGGTTGATCACCAATACTTTCGCCAGCTTAAATTTCATCTACTTGAGAGTTGTCTACTACTACCCATCACCCCAGAAAGTTATAACAATATTGGATGACTCTTTTTCCCATTAGTGAACGCAGAGACAGAGACAACCAGTCTACCGTTTAACTACGCCAACAAGCCCTTGAGAGTTCAACCTCCAACCGCAAGGTATTGGGAAATAAGCCTAGCGGACCTACCTCATGCTTTCACTGCCAGATTTAGACGGATTTCTTCGTTCTCCAGTCTAGTCACAGATTCGTGGTCGCTTGCGCGGCCTCTACCTGACGTAAGCGGTAATTCAGTTTGAAGTTATCGCCGACCGGGGCGCACTTTGCCAGTCAAGGTCACTCGAGATAGAATGGCCTAAGATCGTTTCAAGTATATATAACGCCCGGGTTGACAACTACCCCCCGCTGCTTAGGAAACATACGATTCCCTACCCTTCCAGCGGGCAGCGTGGTTAGCAAAAACCGGCCAGTGCACCAACCGCCCAGTTATGCCCGAGATGCTCCCTCGAATTCTAACGTCTGATCCCAACTACTTCCGTCTGCAGGTAACAGGCGCAGGCAGAGCTCGCAGCGGCCCTGACAGGTTAAGTCCCTATTCGAGGATGCTTCCGGATGAGAGTTAAATCGTTAGTTAGACAAACCAAGATAAAATAAGAATTGGCCAACACCACTCAAGATGCGCCGAACCATTAGGAACACATATTTCATCTACTATACGTCACACGTCCGTTGACCTGAGTGAGTATTATAATTCCAAGACGGTGTCGCGATTCCAACGGAGCCATTCATTCAACCCTTCGTATACTGTCTTGTCTTAATCAGTAGGGGGATTCAGTGGAAGGACAGATTATGGCTGGTTTGCATTTGTGGGCAGCGCACCGGATCGTGCATGAATATTCATGACGTAACAGAAGAAACCTGGCGTTACGTGCGCCCGAGCCGGTAACCGGCCAGGAAGTCACACGACGACGCGCATCCGAGCTTGACCGCTGAGCACTGTCGTGTCGCTGATGATGCAAGGTGGATGGATGCCTGGACGTCAGGTCTATTGACGATTTAGAACTATTGGATATACACGCATATATGCAAACATGCGCTAAAATTGTTGTTGTACATTATTGGTCTTAGATACAATATTGGACTCAGAAACTATTGGACTTAGATACAATATAGGACACAGACTGCCTTATTGGGCCGAAATCACTTAGTGGACGATTAAGACAATTTCCGGATAAAAGTCTCTCTGTACGTGTGTCTGTCTGTATTCCTGGGAACTAATAGGCCCTGTTGTAGTTTGACCATTAAGACCCATGTTTTCAGGGTCGGTCAAACTCACGGGTCAACACCCATCCGGCGACCTCCGCGCAAATATACGAGCCCGGGCAGGACTCTGGTCTGTAGGCCAGTTTCCTTCAGGAGTCAACCTTCAGGCGCTTCTGGGCGTTTTGCACACCGTGCGGTGTCAGACAATCGATTGTGCATTCTGACCGACAGTCGGGGGAGTTTATAAACAGTACTGTCTCCTATAGAGCGGGGGTAGTTGTTCTTGAAACGACCAATCGGCTACCAGATACCTAGTAAACAGCCGGGCAAAGGATGCCGTGGTCGGCAATAGATTCGGTAGACACCGTATGACCGCTACGCAGGGGGAAGTCCCTAAAGCCGGACGGCACCTAGCGTCGGACACTAATAGTATTTCAACAAGTCGCGATCGCGCCGCATTTTGTCGAGATACTATTAGTGTCCGATGCTAGGTGCCGTCCGGTGTTAGGGGACTTCCCCCTAAGGGAGAGGACCGCGAAAACGACCTCAAACGGTGCCTGCATGCAAAATTTCAACCAAATCGGATGAAGCGTTTGGGCGCCATCGTGGAGGATACACAACACATTTATTCCCCTTTAGGCTTGCTAAATAATAGTAATGTAAGTTTGCGACGGTTTCTGAGCGACGGTTTAGACTATTTAGAGCGTTAGACTAAACACCAAAAAGGAATAGGCGCATTTTTTGGTTTTTTCCTTATACATTCTGAATCGTACTTCCTATATAAAAATGCAAAATAAAAAATTGTAGTGCATTATATTCTGCATCAAATGAAGTCTTTAAAGATAACATTTATTTCAGTGGTATGGCCACAATTATTAGTCAAAGATACGCAATTTTTAACGTCGTCTTATGTAAGTATATGCATAATTGTATGCTCTACAATTTATATAAACAACATTTTTAATCAAGAAGTACCGATGGGAATTTATAAGTGAAAAACCTAAAGAGAGCCAAAATTTCGCGGTTTTTCGGACATAGTTTCTAACGCTCCACGCATAAACCGTCGCAAATACATATTACTCTTATTTGAGATGCCCAAAAAAAACATTTTCAGCTTTGTCGGAATTAATTCAAACAGAAAGTACAATTTGACTGGGTCAAATAGTCAAAACAATAAAAACAGAGACAGGGATCCTATTTTTTTAGTCGAGGCTTGGCAAATGGTAGTTTATATATTCTCGTATATATCTCTCTCTCTCATATATTGAAGTCTATCGTATTTTGGATATATAAATACTATTCGCAGAACATCCCGTGGAAACCTTTTTAAAACGGCACTGAAAAAGTAGACAAAGAAGGTGTTGGTTACTCACTGTTAAAACCTCAACAGTAAAATCTCAAGTATGAAGAGTGTGACAATGGTTCTCTAAATAACATGGTCTTTGGCCAAAGGATTTGGCATATTTCCGGATCTGAAATAAAATCGGTTTGTTTTAAAATTAAAAAATGAATTTTAAGTGCATGCTAATGACAGCAGATATATTATTAATCAAACGAAGGCACTGCCTCTAAACTTATTTCCATGGTCACAGTTAAATGTTATATATACAGGGTCTTTCATTAAGCGCTTCCTATCTTTAAATTTAAATAATACAAAGTGTGTATGAGATATCATCGAAATTTTTTATTCGTTTGAAAGGCCTATTGATGCCATTTCGTGTGAAATATAACATCGTTTAAATGTCCGCCACGGCTTCTCTGGGTGGAGCGCATTCGAAATGTCCAATTTTCCATGACTGGCCCATAAATCAGGCTGAATTTGACCGATGGCATGATTTATATTGCCTTTGAGGACCGCTGTGGTTTGTGGCTTATTTGCATACACCTGCGACTTAAGAAAACCCCACAAGAAATAGTCTAACGGGGTCAAATCGCACGATCTCGGTGGCCAGTTCACATCACCTCCACGTGAGATGACCATGTCCTCAAATCGCTCGTGCAGAATATCCAGTGTGGTATGAGCTGTATGACACGTAGCGCCGTCCTGTTGAAACCACATGTCGTTGGTGGCCATATCATCCAATTCAGGCCAAAAGAAATTGGTAATCATCGACCTATAGCGCTCGTCGTTGACAGTGATGGCCTGGCCAACATCGTTCTCAAAGAAATATGGACCGATGACACCGCCAGCCCGAAGTCCACACGAAACAGTGACTTTTTCGGGATGCATTGGACGCTATTGTATCTCAAAATTCCACAATTTTGTTTGTTCACGTTCCCATTCATCCAGAAATGGACCTCATCGCTGAAGATGATTTTTTCGATGAAAATTAGGGTCAGTTGCCAACTGCTCCAGAGCCCACTCAGCGAACACACGTCGTTGTCTATGGTCGTTTGCTTTTAGTTCCTGGGTTAGTTGAATTTTGTACGGGTGCAGGCCCAAGTCACGATGCAAAATTCGCCAAGTTGTGGTCTGCAAAAGGCCGAGTTCTTGTGAGCGACGCGAAATCGATTGCCTCGGATTCTCCTGCACACTCTCACGGACAGCGGTGATGTTTTCGGCAGATCTTGCGTTTCGTCGACGTACAGGTGTTGGCCGATCGTTTACTGAACCAGTGGACTCAAATTCATCCACCACATTGCGAATAGTCCTCTCGGTAGGACGATTATGGCGACCGTAAAATGGGCGAAGCGCGCGGTACGTTGCGCGAACAGAACACCCATTTTGATAAAACAATTTTATTATTTGCACGTGTTGTTGAATGCTATATCCGTCCATGGTGATTTGGCAAAACAGACAGAATAAATGACAACTTACTTGACAGATGTAGCTTCAACAAGATGGCCACTATCATCTTTCAAAGTTCGGAAGTCCCTCTTGGAAGACCCTTTACTTAAAGGTCGAAAACTAGGAAACGAAATCACTCTCAAATCAGTAAATTGATTTTTTTAAATACTCGTAGATACATCATTATCATCATACACCATTGTATACTGCGCAAGTAAATAAGCTAGGTATTTAGAAAATAGTATGATGAATATAAACATTCTTATTAAATATCCAAATACTTAGTCAAAATAATTAAATCATATGAAAACAGGCTAAATATCAAGATATTTTTTAAAATTTTTTATTTACGCTATTTATTTACGCAAAAATTGTACGCTGTTAATTAATTTATTTTGTCCAAAAAAGAAAAACACTAAATTAATAAATTGAAATATGTTTTGTAACCGATAGAGTGATATAAAAATTCATTATAATATTGTGTGAGGTAGTATATTGTGAGGTAGAAATAATGAATGTTCGCTAAGTAGAAATAATGAACCTGCTATCGGGTATCTTATTAACATAATCAGATATTGAAATTTCAGACAAAAATAGTCCGATTAACAACAGACATCTTTGTCAATCATCTTCACAGTCGATTAGGTACTTCGAACTTCAAAACAGTTCTCATCAGAAAACCATTCTCTCTTACTCTTGAAGTGGAAAGATGGGAGGAATCAGACTGCCCCCCCCCGGATATCTCCAGACGGAGATATCATGCCAAAACTGGCTAGTTAGGGGGTGAGGCTGCCCGCTGGGAACCTTTCCCGGTGTCTCGCCGTAAGGCGTTGTTCTCTAACGGGTTACTGATGAACTAGACAGTAGATTGTCTTGTCCCCATGTCTTCTACGCTCATCCCACGCTGAAAGAACGATCTATATCTTTATACCAGCCTGGGGTGACGGGTTCGTCCGTTGTAGTCGACACCGCCATCCTGTACCCCCCCCCCCCCCCACCTCCCCCCTACACTTAATATTGCTGCCTAAACTAAATACAACATTTGCGCAGGGACACATCTCTTTCCTGGGTTTCAAGGTTTACACTCTCGTATACCCAAGGACTTCGCCCACTATGCGGCCTAGTTTATCACGAAATCGCTTATAGACTTGAACTAATAACAGACTCGTGCATATAAAAAAAATTGGAGTAATATTTACCACATCAATATCTACATTATGTATACTTTTGATATAGGTATTGCTAACAACAACCTCATATTACAAGTAATAATAATTTATTAGTTAGATAATCTAAGGGTATCATTAGAACAAGTGCTTAGATAGTTAGGGAGCCCTTAAAACCTAATAATAATATTTAAATAAAAATGGGTCAATCAAAAAACTGACTTTAAACTGAAGTTCTCCTAGACAAATTAGAGCGGCTCCAGAATGTCTGTGTTCGATATGTGTACGGGCTCAAAAAATACGACCATATTTCAGAGTTCCGTACTAAACTAAATTGGCTCAAGATACGCTAACGTAGAGACCTGCATATTCTCTGGCTATTGCAGAAAATACTCAACAATCCACTTATTCCGTCATACCTAAAATCCGAATTCCGAGTGTTATCCTACCACGGGCTGCCATTACGGTCTCAGTCAACGAATACTCTATGTATACCTCAGCATCACACAGCTTTCTTCACCTATTCCTTTGCTGTATATGCAGCAAGATTATGGAATAACCTGCCTTCCAATATACGGGATACCGTTAGTTCGAGTGCGTTTCGCTCCCGGCTGAAGCTATATCTGCTCTCAAAATAATATAAGCTGATCCTACGTATATATTTTTTTATTTTTTTATTATGTATTGTATATTATGTATCATTTGTATTAATATGCACTTTATGTATTATATGTATATATGTATGTGTATGTGTATGTATATGTATTCTTTGAAGTCAATGAAAATTTTTTTAAAATGTTCTGCCACGAACAAACGTAATTACTACCTGCTGGTTGGCTGGAGGATATTTTCGTGAATGGCAATAAGCTCGCCATTTGTACCCATTGTGGTCAATAAGGATTTTTTATTATTATTATTATTATTACTTTATTATTACTTTTATTATTATTATTATTATTATTATTATACTTTTAAGTAAGAGAGTGAGTTTATTGACTGCTGCCGCTGGCAACACTCGCTAAAGCGGAAGTGCGCTGGCGCGGTAAGATTCGTCGCTCGCAAATTATTTCAAGATCATAAAAATACCTCTCATCAAGGAGCCTGAAACGGCTAATTGTCGGTTACATCCGCGAACACAAAAAAATAACACCTTCTCTTTCTCGCTCGCAGCAAAAGATAGGGACGGACGCATTATTCCGCGACACAGTTTGGTTTTCCTTTTGTTTGTTTGATGTGTTATTGCTGATTTGACGGACAGATGAAGGTTTAAATTTTGAAAATATATTAATGAAACCTGCTCTGCTGCGTCGCGTCTTTGCCTAGATCATAGGTTCTAAACCTTATATTGACCACCACTCACTTTGAGAATATTTATTTTTCTAGAGCGCTCCATTTTTTTTACTTACCATCTGTTGCGAATCTGAAACAGCTATTGCCCCGACTATATATAAACAAGTAATATACACTGTAATATACGACTACATAATATACACGGTAATATTATGTAGCCGTAAGACAGGATATGACTCCTATCCTCTTTCTGAGTTTAAAGAAGAATGTTTCAATGAAAACAAATAAAACGCAAACTTAAATATATCGAGAGGTATTATTTCATGTATAATTATTTAAAAAATCAGCTGTTTGATCAGCATCAAAAATGCACTGTTTGATATATTAGTAAGTGATTAGCGTCTTTTTTTGGGCCATATTTTTATACGTGCGAACACCCTCACTGTGCCACTTCGAATCCCCTAATTTTCTCTTGGTTTTCTACTGCCCCCCCTGAAAGTCTCAAACACCCACAAGGGGGCGTTATCGCCCACGTTGAGAATCTATGGCCTAGATAATATACATTTTTTTCATTGTGACGGGCCGAGCGCAATATACAGGTTGAGTTTTAATTAACCGGCATCCTTCAAGTAGGTGAATCAGTACAAGCAACTAAGCAACTTTTGATTTAAAAAAATGGGTAGCTGATTGGTCGTTTCAAGAGCATTTGCTGCAAGGTTAACAACTACCCCCGCTCTATAGGAAACAATACTGTTTCCAGACTTCACCGGATGCCAGTCGGAATGCACAAGCGATTGGCTGACGCCGCACGGCGGTGCGCAAACCGTTCAGGAGCGCCCGAAGCTTGACTCCTGGGGAAAACTGACTTACAGGCCACAGTCCAGAGTCCTACTCGGGCACGCACTCTGCGTGGAGACCATCATATTCATATTCATTTTATTAGTAGGTATACTGGTATACAAGTCAGATACAGATTCAGAACGTTCATACATATTAGCAAACAAATATTTCTTTTAATCGTAAAGAAAAGATAAAATAAACAAAACAAAACGAAGAAAAAACACAAGAATAATGTAAAAAGTAGAAATACAAGACAAAATGCAGAGATCATTAAATAAATTAGCCACCAAAGCATTTTAGACTTCACTCGAGTAATATTCCTCCAGTGAGTAAAACGCCTTATCTGTAAGGTACCTCTTAAGGCGTCTCTTAAACACGTCAAGAGATTGCGCCTGCCTAATGTGCTCGCTGAGTTTGTTGTAAACCGCTGGGCCGGCGATATAGGCTTGCCTCTCCGACTTGGATAATGCATGACTTACCGAACGTAGCATGCTACGGGAACTTGTTGGATAAAACTGATGCACACCATTCACTTCAAAATCTGCTAGATTTCTGCGAACGAACAGCGCTACTTCCATTATATAAATGGACGGCAGCGTCATGATGCAGAGATCTCTAAACAGAGGCCTAGCTGGCATTTCAAGCACCACATGCGCTATTGTGCGGACTGCACGCTTCTGCATGACGAAAGCCCTCTGCCTGTCGGCTGCTCGCCCCCATAACTCCGCGCCGTAGGTTAGCAGCGGATGAGTGTTAACCAGTGAGATTGGCCGAACCTAAACGCATGGGTCTAATTGGCCTAACTGCAACAGGGCCTATTAGCTCCCATGAAGGTCCACAATTTGAAAATATGTTAATGGCGCCTGCTATGCCGCGTCGTGTCCTCGCTTAGATGATATACAATTTTTTCGTTGCGACGCGCCGCGCGACACGTCTTGAATATAAAATTAAAATAATTGTGCTTTAATTGCATCCGCGGTTCGCTGATCAACAATAATATAATCAACCAGATAAGCCTTACGCTATTAGCTATTTTAAGTATATAACGCAATCGCTTCAGAGATTGTTATTCGCCTATTCATCGTCCGTGTCCTGTTTTATGGACCCTGAATTATTATTAACAATCATTTGTTTTGATAAATGTCAATAAGATTAGGAAAATAGCCATAATAATTTATATGTATAGTTTGATGAAGTGCGGAAGTTTTGTACTTAATGATTGTAATGTAGCCACTTCCAAAATAAACGTATCATCTATTGGCTATTCGATTTTAGATAGAATGTACTAAAACATTGTCACTAAAACTTATTATTAGAAGTATTATAATGATTATTTCAGGTGCTTCGATAATTTATTTATTTATTTATTTATTTAAGAATTAATTACTATAAAACATTGATTTGAATACAAAAATAAGAGGAACCGAATGGCAAAACCTTAACCTTTTGCTTATTTGTTTCTGTCACCCAACTGGGACTAGCCCGTTCTAGGGTGGACAGGCCTCTAATATTACAATCAAGTTTGCTTGATTGCTTGATTGCTTACAAATGTACAAGTTTTAGTTAAAAGCTAATAACACTAAATTGCCCTAAAATGTGGTCTTCAGAATAAAATTTAAAAAATAAAAAATAATATAAAAAAAATAATTAAAGATAATATAATAAATAAAACGCAATTCCATTATATAATCGGCAATAAATAAAATATAAAATTCGATTAAATAATATAAATAAAGTTATATGTGAGAAAAGAAAGAAACAGTCATTAATATTTAATATAATATGTTAAGTAATACAGGATTTAATATAAAAATACCTAGTCAAAAAAGTACAATTCATTGTCAAAGTCAAATAATTGTTGGTAGTTTTTAAACATGTTATTTTTAAACATTTTAAAATATACTCAACATACATGTTTAAAAATATGTTAATAATTTGTGCACCTAAGTTTTATTAGACTATTATTTCTAGCATTTGATGTATGGTTAGCCTGATATGATTCGATAACCATTTCTTTAATTTATTTTTGAATTCCCTAAATGTCAAATTCATTTTTATTTCCATATTGATCAGATTGTAAAATCTCGGCGCAATGAAAGAGTAATGTCTTTGTCCAAATGATGTTTTCCTTCTGGGTATTATTAAGCTATTTTCTAAAACTTGTCTCGTTGGTCGCCGGTTCTGATTTATTCCTAAATTTGAGTTATTGTCCAAAAATAGCCTTAAGAGAAAAGTTATTTACATAGTTACGATAATCATTTTTAATAACTCACCACCACTCGGTCAAGTAGCACGCTAGTCCACTACCACCTAGCCGTGCATTTCAACCGGTGTGCCGCGGCAACCTACCTTAATACAATGACTTTTTTTTTATTTTTTTTTTATTTCTTGAGTGGGGTTTTCTAAGGTCTTTATGAGCCTTGTAACACTGCGACCATTGCTGATCTATTTTGTTCGCCACCTACTATAGTTCTGCGCTAAGACTTGTGTCATTTAAGAGCCGCAGCAGGCTTTTGGCGCCAGATTGATTTACATACCTCCTCAGGTTGGAGGTAATGACCACCCAAGTGGGTGTATCTTTTACGCTTCAGCGGGCCACACTCGCACATGAGGTGCTGGGGAGTTTCCTCTGCTCCTTGGCAGAACCTGCACATTTTTGTGTCTCTGAGCTTGAGGTTGAACATGTGTTTGTTCAGGCCACAACGCCCCGTGAGCGCCCTCACCAGTATGCGTAGATTGTTCCTATTTAGCGACAAGGCCTCACGGGCCGTCTTACGGTCGTAAGCCTTAATTAGCGCTTTGGAATGATTCAACCCTGGCGTGTTGTTCCAGTGGTTGACGGATTGTTCTAAACATATTTGTTTGAGCATTAGGTTTGCAAGGCTTTTTGGTACGCCACAGCAAGGTTCAGGGCCGTATACAAATTTCACGCGGTAAATTCGTTTTCTATCCTATTTATTATGTCAAACAACCGCGATAGTCTTCGGTTTTATAAATTTTACCACTTCCTCCCTGGCTTATCATCACGAAAATGATTTGAGCGGTTTAAAGATTTCGGAAGCATTCATACACTTTCTAATAATTGTCTTTTAGTGACAGGAAAGCCCATTTTTCCAACGTGAAATATCCATTGTTCTAAATGATTCTCTTTTTCGGCTGCAAGAACAGTGGATGGCTCTGATCTTTTATTGACTGGGAATCTTCCTACAACGTTATCGTTTAGCGTAGTACGTGGCACATTAAATCTTTTGGACGTCAATGCTTTTGGCAAGCCTTCCGCAACCGCTTCCAAAGCCCTCTTTATATCTTCAAGGCTGCAATTGAATCGTTTCGTCATTTATTTCTGTAAATAAAATATAAATATTTATAAAAATGCATCGTCCAAATATCGACATAGTTGGGTGCCAATTAACGACATTATTTATATAATAATATCTCAGCACAGGTAAAACTTTTAGGGTGTAGATAATTGGTATTTATACCACAAAGTAATTCCTACAACAGAAATTAACCAAATATCTCATAGATCATCCATAGTAAAGCCAGAAAATGAAAAAGAATGATAAGTGACTGTGGTCCTATTATCGACGCAGCGTCGATAATAAGAACAAGTATATTTTATTAGTTCTTATTATCGACATATCAAAATTTTGGGGTTATGATGAAGAAACAGTCAAAGAAACGAATAAATATAATTCCTTACAAGGCAACGATAAAATAAAACACTTACATGAATGCTGGATCTCGTTGTAGCGAAAATACGACTTATGAATCAATCGAGCGGCTTCATAGATTACTCAACACTTGTGAACTAGAACAATTTGACACGTGCCATCATCAAAGAAATCAGTTTAGCGCCCTCTATCATAATTATATTGTACCACCTGATACCTTAAACAAAATCTGATAAGTTGGTAGCCTTAGTACTATGGCATTTCAAGTTATTGGTAGATTAGTAAAAATATGTCGATAATTGGTGCAATGCCGATAATAGGGATATTTACCTTAGCTTTTTATATTTTTTTATTAACATAAGGATGTCAAATTTAATCTAGTATACAGGTATCAATACATTTTAATTAGGCGTCTTAATGTTTAGAACTCTAAGGCGTCTTAATGTCTTAGACTAATAGATGGTATTCTGATATCTCTTGCATTATTTCTGTGATGTAATCAGCGTATGTAAAAGTGCTATAGATGGGAAAAATAATTTAAGTGTGTTATTGCAATATTACATATTATTTTCACATACATACCTATATATTACAACGTAGCGTTAATACTCTGCTCATATAATTGTATATATTTTCCTAATTAAATTTATTGAATATAACGAAAAGTTTTTTTGTTTTTTGTCCTTCTTCCATAAACCTTTTTTTTTCTACTTTTAAATTATGTAAAAACTCATTTGTTAGATTTAAAAACCTTTGAAAATTGTAGATCAAATGCGAGTGCAGTTCGCGAGTCAACAAACATACAGCACAGCCAGATCTTCTAGGTCTTTAACCTATACCTTCTAGGTCTAGTTGGTTGTGCGATTTGGCCTCATTTCGGATATTATATGCATATTAATATGCATACCTAGAGCTATGTTTTTCGCTATACTTATTAATGTTTCTTTTTAATGATTCTTTGTGTACGCATGTCCTTGTATTTTTTTTGTACATTATAAATGATATTTAAAAAAATATACATAAGTAACTTGTTACCATTGGTTAAATAACGGGTTTTTATAATTAATCGATGCTTTATAAAATACTTATTATAATTAATATTATAGATGGCTAAATAAATTCCTATTAGTTTCTTCGGACAATGCTATCAGCGCCACCTGCATGTCACCGGCGCAGAAGGGTTGCCAAAACATACTATAACATTGAGAAATCTAATATATTGTATATTCAGCGGTAACAAGTGTGTTACATTGAATTATTTATTAATAATCTAAAACGTGCAAAACTATTTATAGTGACACGACATAATATTATTATTCCCATGAATTACAATATCTCGAATACCTGTCATGTTTTCGCCATAATGGCCAGGCCTAAGGATGGTTCGTACATGTGTTCGATCGTCCGCGAACAAGCCATACTAATGAGTGCTGATTACGTATCTACTTACTTCCATATGTGTATTTAATACGGACGTAAGTTTCTGTTTTATGATGTTGCTACACGAACGCATGTCGACAATATACACTATCACGCAATCGTCCACTATGCTTCGTAGACGTGGAATACGACTTGTAAAGAATATGGGACATATTTATAGCACCAAAATCGCGTCGGCGCATTTTAAAGTTGTCACTACGAGCGAACCCCCCCCCCCCCCCCCCAAGAAGTTAAACCGATATTAGATCGCTATTTTATCAGTGAGACCTAAGAACAAGACATTATACCATTTAACTAAAACCAATAAGCCTAATGTGGTCCAACGCCCTATTTTATTATTTATTTGTTGTGTGGGGCTTTATGAGCCTTGTAATGCGACCATTGCTGATCTATTGTGTTCGCCACCTACTATAGTTCTGCGCTAAGCCTCGTGTACTTTAAGAACCGCAACAGGCTTTTGGAGCCAGATTGTTTTACCTCCTTATGTTGGGGGTAATGACCCCCCAAGTGGGTGTATCTCTGCCCCTTGGCAGAACCTGCACATTTCCATGTCCCGGAGCTTGAGGTTGTAGGTAGATGTATTTGTTCAGGCCACAATACCCCGTGAGCGCCGTCACCATTATGCGTACATTGTTTCTATATCGATAAGGCCTCACGGGCAGCGCTTTGGCAGCCTTAATTAGCCCTTTGGAGTGATTCAACCCTGGCGTGTTGTTCCAGTGGTTGACGAATTGTACGAAACATACATCTTTGAGCATTAGGTTTGCAAGGCTTTCAAGGTCCAGCGTCTTACCGCGAGGCACTGGAAAGTAAAATTGCGTCAAGCCTCACGCCCTTACTACTAGATTTAGCGGGATTTCTCCGTCCTCCAGTCTAATCACGGATTCAAGATCGCGTGCACGGCCTATACCTGACGTAAGCAAGTATTCAGTTGGATATTCACAAGATCGGCGCAGGTATCACAATAGGTATATAGGGCCCAGGAGATTTACATCGTTTGGACAACACCAATATCATTGCTCCGAGAATGATAGAGCAGGTGGTTCTAAAAAAGTCTCATTCGGTGGTTAATTATTAAAGGAGGAACGGAAAATTAAAGTATCCTCATTACATTTAAAAAATAGGAACACATGTACACACACACACACACACACAGAATTTACACACCATCACATCTCTAACAATATAAATTTCCCATATGTGAAAAGAGTAAATTCAGTTTTTTATTTTTATAACATAATATTTTGTACTTAAATTTATTTTATAATTATTTTCTACTGCTTTTATTATTTATTGATTATTCTGAATTTATTGATTATCTTTTTTTAAAAAATAATAATAACAATTTCTTCACATCGTCATAAAACTAAATTTTAAAATTTAAAATTTAATGTAATATCATATGAAATTTGCATTATTCTTAGAACAGGCCCTGCGTAGTTAGGAGTGACGCAAAATCATTTTCTTTTTTTAAATCTGAATATTTTTTGTAGGTAAATAAATAAAGAAATATATCGTTGACCGAAGCTTCAGTTGTCCGCTATGGTCACTCGGGATCGGGTGACCAACAGATCGATTCATGGATAGATGACGTCAGATCGGCAACTAAGGAAATGTATATATTCAGACCCCTCGGTTATTCACAGGAACGGCAGCGTATCCAACAGGCCGGATAGTTGGGCGGTGTCGAATATAACGGGCGAATCCGTCACCCAAGGCTGGTATAACGATAAGTGATCGTTCTTTCAGCCGTGGGATGAGCGAAGAAGACTTAGTGGCAATAAATATCTACTGTCTAGCTCCGCCAATATGCCCGTTAGAGGCCAACTCCTTACGGCGAAGCACCGGAAACGGTCACTAACTGGCAGCCTCGCCCCTTAACTACCAGTTTTAGAAGGACTTATCCGCTTGGAATTCACCTTCAGGGTACCTCCGTCCTCCCGGATGGTTTCGGGTCAGAAGTCGCTTACGCGGCCTCTACCAGCAGTAATTCAATTGGAATTTATCGCGGACCTGGGCGTCCTTTGCCCGTAGTGCCACACGGGATCGGGTGGCCTATACTATAGGTCATTTCAAGAGTGGTTGAAGACAGGTCAACATCCACCTCCGCTGCATAGGAGGTAGTATATTTCCATAGTCTCCAGACTCCTTCAGCAATTAGTCTGAGTGCACAACCGATTGGCGTCGCCGAACGGTGCGCCAGTAGCGCCGGGAGGCAATCCCACCAGGAGAAACCGATCCACCAGCCGTGAGGCCTGAGACGCGAGAGTCTTACCCGGGGTATCCTTACAGACGAGGAGGCTACTGAATAGGAGCTGAATCGTGAGTTGAGCCGATTCGAGAACAAAATCGATACTATGGCCCAAGCTGCACTAAACCATTCGCTACCCAAACCATTCGCTACCATTTTCTTTATCAGTGAGATGGGAACAGAGACTTAAGAACAAGACAGTATACAAACTCTCTTCTACGTGGAAAATGTTCCCGCCGCCGAACGCCTAGGGCAAGGACGTAAGACAGGATACAGTGAGTTTTGTGTGCAAGACGGATTTTCGAAATTCGCGCGCTCCGAGACCGGCCCCCACCACCGTTATAACCTACGCAGTGGCGGCATCTGTATGCGGCCTACCCGCAAAACAACGGATTGACAGCTCTTTCAGTTTACCCTGGACAACGGCGGCTGCAACGTCACCGAAACGTCGGGTGCTAAACACTTCACGCTGTAAATTCGTTTATATCCTATCTATAATGTCAAACAACCGCGATAGTCTTCGATTTTATAAGACAGTATACCGTTTAACTATGACCAACAAGCCCAAGGTAGTCCAACGCCATACTGCGAGACACTGCGAAGTGAATCCAGTATTCATCAAAATAAACAACACAGACATTGCAGGTGTTTAGTAGGGACTTTTCAAAAGTTATAGGTTGTTGAAAAGTTTAATTTTGTAGGGAAGTGTACGGTGGGACGAATAATTAAGCAAGGGTTTATAGTCCAATGTGTCGTAAAGAAATAACAGGATATCTATAATCGAATTAACGTGTAAAATATATACAATAAAAAATATATTGACAAAGTCTACAGGTTCGTATGTGCCCAAGGGCTCGCTCGAGGGACGTCTGTCATTAAATTCACCTCTTCGAGGAGGCTCTCGAAGAGAAGCTGAACCATGAGACAAACGAAATCAAATTATTTTATCATTTACTTATATCGGCATAGCAAATACAACAACTTTAAAAATCACAACATCCAGAAAATAATTTTTAATCATAAACGTTTGATTTACAAGTTAAATCTCATGATGGTGCTTATATTCAGAGAAAATAAAGTAAGTTTATGTAATCTGAAAACAAAAGAAACTAAAAAGAATAAAAACACATAATGAATGTTGACTACCTTTAAGCAAGAAGACAGAAATCAGTTCCATAAAACTGATTATATAATAGTTTTAGTTGTAGATACAACTAAAACTACATTTAATCAACTATAATAGAATACATACATAAAAGTAATCGTCAAATTAAGTATTAAAATCAAGACCAGAAAAAAATCTTAATGAAAAGAAAGAAGAATAGATAGAAAACAAAAAAATCGGTTCTGTCATTCCAAGACTTTCTCGGCAAGTAGCGAAGGACTGATTTCATGTGAATATCAATTATTGCGTAAATGAATTCGATTATTGCCCTCTCTCGGCCGGCGGACGAACCCAGTTGGGTCCGTTGCAACCTCCTCAGATGACACTGTTCGTTTCTTGGCTAAACCAGACAATAGATTCTCTTAGAACAAAATTAAAATCAAAGCGAATACGTAACGAGTTGTAAGGGCTCGGATATGGTTGCCAGATGTTTCGCTACTCGGCCTACGCAGATATCCGAATGCTTGAAAAGGTCGGCGGCCTTTACCTGCCCGTAATGCGTACTGTTCGCGTTCATCGGGACGAACCTCTGCCCACATTCCTCGCACCCTCTTCCCGCATTGCCTTGTAGTTCGAGAGTAAAGCTACTGGATGGTATACTGTGCTAAGGGTATGGTTTGGCCAAGCGTCAATATATGGAGTTAATATTTGATTTAAATTAATGGCGCGATATAAATATCATTAGTTTAGCTTGGATATGAGATATTTCAAGCAAAATTTCACAATTTCCAAAAAACTCAATGTGATTTTGGCCCAAAATTGCATCTGTATACCAAATTACAAGACTCTAAGTCAAATATGACTAGTACGCTTCCTGGTGGACCGTTTTCAACCATAACCTTTTGAACTTTTGCCATGACCAAATGATGCCTGCATGTCAAATTTCAGCTCAATCGGATCAAGCGTTTAAGCGCTATCGTGGGGGAATACACACATACAGACGCACAGACACACAGACATACAGACAGATACACACATGTTTCAATCTGGAAATGATCTTCATTCTCTCCGGGGGGTTTAAAATGAAGATTTCCACATTCATCACGAAAAAAAAAATAGCGCATTCACAACACTTTCTCTCCTCGTCGATTGGTGAGCCGGGATATTAAAATATATATTTGTAAAAATATTACTTGGATCGACCACAAAATAAACTGGGCTTGTGTTGTCTACAAACTGACGTGTTTCAGATGTACATGGTACTGACCCTCAAGCTAATGGAATCTTATCATCTTGAAATCATTGCGCCTGTTCGTAGGAAACTCTGCCACAATCGTATCTCCCCCAAATACGGAAACTAATATCCAATGTGCATAAAATTACCATCTCTTAGACGTATGTGTCCGAGTGACGTCGCTGGCGGCGCGGCGACGATGACTGCAAAGGAAATGATGATGTGTTTTTCCAGGATTCCTGGCCAGCGACCGTGACAGAGCCGGTCTCTTTTAATAATTATAGGAGTTTTACATGAATAAGAAGTGGCAGTGTCTCTAGCGTATCGCGTGTGACACTTATTTATTCGACGAAATGCCGGTCATTTGCCGTATAATCGGCGAACGATTCGTTTAGATCCTTTGAAATTTCTGCATGGGAAAATATTGCTTATGTTATTATTGGTTGGAGTGATACAGTTGAACGATGCATGTTGAGCAATGCTATTGAATGACTCAGTTTATACATTGATTATAATTTTTTACATAACAAGTTTATTATTATTAGGTATTTTTAAATATTATTAGATTTGGAGAAAAAGGTTTAAATTATCATCAATGATCATTAATTTTGTGATTATTTTGCATGTCGCATATTTTATTTATTTATTTATTTATTAAGGAATTAATTACTATAAAACATTGATTTGCTTACAAACATAACAGGAACCGAATGGCAAAACCTTAACCTTTTGCTTATTTGTTTCTGTCGCCCAACTGGGACTAGCCCGGACAGGACTCTAATAT
>OX155961.1:27162797-27250297 GCA_944548615.1 Micropterix aruncella
CACAAATAACGTGGTTTTCTATTGGTAAGAGAATTTTCAAAATCGGTTCAGTAGATCTAGAGATTACTCCCTACAACCTCACAAACGCACACACTTTACCTCTTTATAATATTAGTATATATTAAACCCAATTCAATTTCAAATAATGCCATAATAGTTACACATTAGAAGAATAAAATAGAGTAGCATACAATAGACTGTTATTGTATAACTGTATGTTAGAGGTAGGTACAGGTGTTTTGGTACAAATTGGTTTGATACAGTTTACCCACAGGGCGTAGTGTTTCCATCACATGATTATAACCACAGATCACTCTTTGTGCTTATTAATTATTATATTTTTCATTACAGAAACCATTTAAAAATAACCAATCTAATTCGATCGTTATAACATTTTAGTAGTCTAAGAAATAATCAATAACACATATATATGCGCAGATTTTGGTTTAGCCAAACGGAAGCATGATCATATATATTTCTGTATATTAAATATAAAT
Source organism: Micropterix aruncella (assembly GCA_944548615.1). NCBI lineage: Eukaryota > Metazoa > Arthropoda > Insecta > Lepidoptera > Micropterigidae > Micropterix > Micropterix aruncella. The sequence continues at coordinate 27,163,295 of OX155961.1, forward strand.
CTCAAACAGTCGATCTGTAAAAGCTCTAAATAATAGAGGACAACTTCATTTGCATCGAGGTATGCAACTTCCACACAATCGAGAATAGGCAGTGAAAGTGTTAGCACTAAAGTCTGTTTTACAATGGTCTATATAATTTTATTCGGTTGTCGCTGGCTATGGAAGCCTGAATAAATTCGATTACTGAAATTAAGGGTCGATAAGTAAATCCAAGTTTTTTACACCTCTTGAAAACTGGATAACATTGTGATCGATTTAAACTGGTGGCAATGCAGACAGGTCAACCGACGACATCGTTTTTGACCTCTAATCACAGCTGATTGTCATTTGGTCGGATTCATAAGGCTGTGGCCGTGGTTTTTGTTCCAGTAGTGGGACAGTTTTTTCCAAGTAGTGGTTCAGATTCGAGTTTATTTCTGTAATGCTTACCATTATATCGGCTGGTTTTGCGCACCATGCGGCGACAACCAATCGGTTTGTGCGCTTGGACTATTTACTGAAGATGCCGGGAGACTATTAAAATATACTGTTTTCTAAGCAGCGGGGGAGGATGTTTACCTCTCCTCTTCCACTTGTGAAACTACCAGTCAGCTACCTGATCCCGAGTTGAGAGCCGGACAAAATAAATCATAGTACGCGATAAATAGAGGTCGATAGAGGCAGGTAGATGTCCGCGCAAGCGACTTCGATCCCGTTACCATTTGGGAGGTCAGGGGTATCCTGATGGTCAATTCCAGACAGAGACATCCTGCCAAAACTAATAGCCACGGGATGAGGTGGCCCGCTGGTTTAACTTCCTATTGCCTCGCCATAAGACGTTGGGCTCTGGCGGGTTTGGTGGCTTTGCTACACGGTAGGTTTGTATCGTCTCTAAGTCTTCTACGCTCACCTCAGAGAACACAGACAGAGCGATCAATATCGTTAACATTTCCTGGGGTGACGGGATCGCCCGTTGTAGCTGACACCTCCAAGACGAACAGGTCAGTGGTCGTGTTCGGTGTTTTAATACACTACTTGCGCCCTCTGAGATATGAATCGAACTACACTTTATTTTGCAAATGAAAAAGTTAAAGGATTGTAGGCGATCTAGTAAGAGGTCAAAGTTAAAGGCATTAAATGCACTACTGAGGTCTTGCAGAGTGAGAATAGTTATTTTTCTGTTATCCATAGCACATCTAATATCATAAATAGGATAGAAAACGAATTTACCGCGTGAAATTTGTAGGACCCGACGTTTCGGTGACGTTGCAGCCGCCGTTGTCTAGGGTAGACTGAAGAGCTGTCAGTCCGTTGTTTTGCGGGTAGGCCGCAAACCGCTGCCGCCACTGCGTAGGTTATAACGGTGGTGGGGGGCCGGGCTCGGAGCGCGGGAATTTTTAAACGCATGATCCGGGATCTACTTTCCTCGCATGATCCGGGAAACCATTGAAATAAGAAGAACTCCGAACTTCAATAGAGATGACGGCTACAAACTCTCTTCTACGTGGAACCATTGATTTTATAGTGTAATAGATAACGCCATTCCATACTGCAAAATGGAAGTCGCAATTTAATACAAAAAACGGCAGGTAGATGGCCATCGTAGTTTTCAAACTCGATTTAATGCGCTTCCATCTTCAATAAACCAATATTTGGCCGATAGATGGCGTTCAAACATATTATCGGACGCGTCCGTAAGCCGCGGCTTACGAACGTGTGCCTAGTCGTCCGCGACTGACGTCCTATAATGTGCACCGCTCAATAGAAATTCATTACACAGATCGCGTGCATAAGCCACAGGCATAAGCCGCGGCTGACGGACGCGTCCAATAATGTGTTTGCCCCTTTGTTTGCCCCTAAGCGCGTGCCGTTAGAGTATTAATAATAAAATAGAGCGCGAGCGCGCGAGCGTGAACAGTAGACACGGGTGTGAACAATTCATCGACCGCCCGGCTAAGGCCCGCAGTCGTTCGCGAGCGCTTGTGAAGTGATATAGTTGGGAATTTGTAGAGCATTTTTATTGTTTTTAAGAAGAAAGATGGTTAAATGTGCAATCGATCATTGTAAAAATGATACTAGAAAACACACAAAACACAAATCTAGTGTCACATATCATCGATAAGCAATTTTGAATTACTTTTCAACCAAATAAAAGTTATCCATTACGGGGGTGAAGCGAGGAGCGCGACGTAAGCGGATGCAAAGCGGATGAGGAACACACTGCCCCACCCTTCGTCTTGCTCGACCGCAATCGGTCGCAATTGGTGGTCACTAATCGAGAATCGAGATATTTTAAAAGCGAAATCGATAATCGATAATATTTTTTTATAAAAATTGACAAATCACTTTTTTTAATTATAGGTAGTAATGGTAAAAAAATCTTATGTTAATATAAGTATAGAGTATATATGGAATATGATAAATAATGCATAATAAGGCCAATAAGGGATTCCTTTTTGGACCACTCACATAGGTTTATCCAATTGCTTCAGATGGAGCGTAGATGTTTTTAGGGCGTACCTTTATATGCTGATATTATGCATGTATGAGTGTCTGAACGTAGAGAACGAACGTCTTGACGGGTTTTGACGTAAGTATGAGGTGTCGTTGGATTCGACGTGATACGGTGGTGCGAATACGTTATATTAAAAACCGACCAAAAAATAATTTTAATAATATTATTATTATTAACTTAGAAACTTACTTTACTTTTAGGTTTCCAAAAGACAAAACAAATATGATGAAGTAGATTGATGCTGTAAAGAAGACCAATTGGGAACCAAACTTTTGGAGTAGAATCTGTTCAGTACATTTTCCGGATTCAAACATGTATGAAACCAAAAATGGAATCCGTAGATTAACAAACGACGCTGTACCTTCGCTTTTTCTACAACAATCTCCATTTTCCGGTCAACAGTCGGAGGTTGCAGGGCTTTCCAATTCAGGACTGGTACACGACACTCCAAGGAAACGAAAGTTAAAAACAGAAATTATCCGTTTAAAAGACATTGCAAAACGCCGACGTATGCGGGGCAAGGCACTACACGCTGCTAATCGGCGTTTGAAAAAGAAAGTTGACAATTTATCTAAGGTATTAAAAGAACTGAAGCAAAAAAGACTGATCAACCAAGAACAAGTGGATATTCTGGAAGTGTGCCGGCTTTCTACAGCAGCTCTTTTGAAAAGGATGACTCATAAAGGGAGAGAATATCCACCTGAACTGCGTACATTTGCGCTAACCCTCCATTTCTATTCTCCAAAGGCCTACTCTTACGTACGTAGTACCTTTAACACATGTCTACCACATACAAGCACCATAAGAAAATGGTACCAATGCATAAACGCCACGCCAGGTTTCACTGCAGAAGCTTTTAAAGCACTTGATCAAAAGGTCAAGTCTTCTGACAAGAAAATTCTATGCAATTTGGTAATAGACGAGATGTCGATTCGACAATTAAAGGAATTTGACGGTAATGCAGTCCAAGGATATGTAGATTTTGGTGCTGGGTTTGATGTTACCGGATTTTCAATGCACCATGCAAACAAGCTCTGGTGTTCCTTTTAGTTGCCATTAACGAGCAGTGGAAAATTCCAGTAGGATATTTTCTGGTAATCGGCGTAACAGGTGAGCAAAGAGCCAATCTAGTAAGGATATGCCTTTCTAATTGCCACGATGTAGGCGTGGTAGTTGTATCTATGACATTTGATGGTTGCCCAGCAAATATAGCCATGGCTCAAGAGCTTGGCTGTTCGTTTAACTACCAACGTCAACTAAAAACCTATTTCGAACATCCTGCAACAAAAGAACCAGTTTTTGTATTTTTTGACCCATGTCACATGGTGAAACTGGTCAGAAATACATTACAAAGTAAGAAGGTTCTTAGAGATAATAACGGCGGCCTAATCAAATGGCAATATTTTGAAGAATTAAACACGCTCCAACTAAATGAAAATTTTCACTAGGGAAATAAATTATCGACACAACACATCAACTTTCAAAATCAAATAATGAAAGTAAAGCTAGCAGTACAGCTGTTAAGTGCCAGTGTTGCGAACGCTATTGAATTTTGCGACAAAAAATTACGTATACTTAATTTTGCTCACTCACAACCAACAGTGAATTTCATCAACACAATGAACAATCTGACTGACATTCTTAATTCAAGAAAGTTTCCTGGCATTGACTTTAAAGCACCAATCAATGAGAAAAACGAAACGAAGTATCTAACGTTCATGGATAATGCAAAAACTTATTTGGAACATCTAGTTTTGATGGACAATGAAACACCGATCATGAATACCAGAAATAAAGTAGGTTTCCTTGGATTGTGCGTGTGCATAGACAGCATGAAAGGATTGTACAACGAGCTCGTTAAACAAGAAAAAACATTGGATTTTTTACCAATGTACAAGTTAAGCCAAGACCACTTAGAGATATTTTTTTCAGTAGTACGGTCCCACGGCGGGTTCAACAATAATCCATCGGCCCTGCAATTTATGGCAACTTACAAAAAGCTCTTGGTTCACATGGAGTTAAAAGAGAATTTCAGGGGAAACTGTGCTCCTCTGGAACACATAACTTTGTTAACGTGTTCGTCGTCAACTGAGCATATTAACTTGACAACGAAGGGTTATAGATCAGGATCACAAGTGGATATGGTCGACGAACAATTCATGAGCAATTTGAAGGAGGAAGATCTGAGTTTACCTGCCGGTTTCCATTCAGTATTTTCACAACATGTTGTGGCATACGTTGCCGGGTATGTTGTTAGATATTTACTATCTAGACTAAATTGCACTGATTGCTTGGGAGCATTAGTCGCAAACACACCTAAACAAGCTCATTTATTTATTGTGTTTAAAGACAGAAGTAGACTTATCTATCCATCAAATGATGTAATCCGAATTTGTAATGCCGCAGAATCAGTAGTAAGGGTTAATTTTGACAAAAGTAATAAATCCGATCGCGATCCTATAAATATGGTTACAAAAACGTTAAAATTATTCATCGGATCCGATATTTTCACGATCCTTCATGCCCATTTATTTGAGCAGGAACCGTGCAGTAATCATTTGCTTCATCTGCTAAGGGCCGTTATCCAAAAATATGTCGATATACGGATAAAATATTTAGTTTGTAAGTCAAATGTAAAACAAACCAAGAGGCAACTATACAACAAGCTCACTCTTTTAAAAGGGCAATAACGGATACTTAAGGGTTTGGATCCTCCGAGCGGGCGATCTGAATACAGTCTAGTCGAATACTAGCTGACTGCGCTTAGACCAGATTCTATGATTCTACCTACGTCTGAGGTTTTAGTTATTATTGCTCAATGGAAGCTGTAATTTTTGAGAACAGAATTGTATTTCTGTTATCAAAATTACATCTTCCTGTACCTTTGTATTTTCCACTAAAATAAACCTTAGGCATACATCCAATCATATAAAACTACATTGCTTGTCCTATTTTATCGTGAACACTGAAGATCGAGTAGATATAATTTGTTGATTTGAATAATTTTCGACAAAAAAATAATGGCGGCCTTATAAGAGCCTTAATTAGAATATTATTTTGTAGATATTCTAAAATGTGATTAAAATAAACTCGTTTAAAACATCATGAACTATTTTTTTTATTTCTTACCTTTATGGCATATTGGGGTCAAATGGTTACAAACCAATAAACATTTTTATAAATGTATATATATTTCTTATGTTTTAAAAAATAATTTTAAGCTTCTCTTTACTACACTAGATTTTTGTCGCCGCCACTGACAGGGAGTGTTTTTATTCATCTATGAGATGGCAAAATACAGCATCGCCGCACAGCACTCATATCTTCTCTTTCCTGAGCAAGAAATTATGGGAGGCGGAGCGACGTTGGTTGACATCCTTACGAGAAGACGACGTAATTGAGCGTGTATGTCAGTAAACTGTTACAATGTCAACAATTACAATGTACAACAATTTACAATGTCGAGTCGAGTGAGTGCTATCCGTAATCGACTAGTCGATTGGCGAGCGCGTGGTCACTCCCTATTTCTCGCATCTCCATCAATATACGGTATAAACATCTATAGCACACCTGTCTGCTTTCGGCTCCAAGCGACCCGTCTGAAGCGCGCGCTAATTGTTGGAAAGGCAATGCCTGAAATAGCACGCCATCTATTATTATCTTCATTGAACATGTGATTTGTAGCGTAGAAGGAAATGCAATAGATAGCGCTAATAATTGAATGCTAATTTCGTTGAAACTGCTTGAATTATTGGGTTTTTAGAATCAATCGATCCTTTATAATTAAAACTTAATTATCAATGTTAATATAGATATCCAAATAAATTCCTATACTTTTCGACGTCAGCACTACCAGTGCCATCTGCGTAGTGACGTCGAGAAATATGCTGCCATTTTCTTGTATGAGATGGTGCTATCTATTACACTATAAAATCAATGGTGGAACCCTCTTCTTAAAATGTTCCCGCCGCCGAACGCCGAACGCAAAGACGTAAAACAGGATACAGTGAGTGTTGTGTGCAAGACGGATTTTAAAAATTCCCGCGCTCCGAGCCCGGCCCCCCACCACCGTTATAACCTACGCAGTGGCGGCAGCGGTTTGCGGCCTACCCGCAAAACAACGGACTGACAGCTCTTCAGTCTACCCTAGACAACGGCCGCTGCAACGTCACCGAAACGTCGGGTCCTACAAATTTCACGCGGTAAATTCGTTTTCTATCCTATTTATAATGTCAAACAACCGCGATAGTCTTCGATTTTATATCGATCTAATATCGTTCGTGACATTTCCAGTGACTATTGTCGTGCTGTGGCCTGGACGAAACCCTACTGAAGTTGATTATCTAAGCCATGGGTACTAAGAAATTACTTAATTGAATTACAGGCAATATGTAACATGACCTTAGAAAAACTGTCAAGATAGAAATAGGCCTTATATCTTTAGCTGACACAGGAGAGAGATGGACTCGAGAATGGAAACTAAGTGTTTAAAGCTCTGATTATCACACCCAATAACATTGGTATTCATGTCAGTTATGATGTGACAAATGTCTGCCGGAGTAACAGCAGAGAAATTGTAAACAGAGAGTTCTGTATATATCTTGTTGTATATTAAGGACGGATTTTGATTTAATGCCGGGGTGATTGTTCATATGTATATCCTAAAATGTAGATGTTTCAGATCATGTTCGATGACTCATGTGACTTCATCGGTCATATCATCGTTTTGTTAGTGTGAGTCATCTCTCGCCATACGACATGTCATTACGTACGAAAGGGCACATTTAGCGGAAGTCCCTCCCGCAAACAACGTGGTATAATGAGTTACATCGATGTTATTGCTGAAAGCAAAACTGAAAGTCATGTTTGCGCGGGAGACTGCGAAGTTCACTGGCAGAAATGCGGATGTCTCAAAGCCGCAAAACACGAGCGTGGATTTGATACGCGATCGAAACAATGCACGTGAAGTTATTAGAAGCGAATTATCATGAAATCGAAATTATTGACCGTTACGCATTACTGACTTATGTATATGCCTAAGGGAATTATGCCTATGCCTAAGGTAGATTTCGATCATAAGGCGCCCAGGATCGATATTTTTGTCCGCATTCGAATTCTACAAACCAGAAATAAAAAGTCGTCTTGAAATCGGTTGTGCCACTTATTTTATTTATTTTGTATATTTATTTTTTTTCAGGAAACAGACAGTACAAAAAACATATCTACTTAATCAAAATATAACAAACATAAACCATTTATATGTTTCCACCAATTAAAAGGTCATATAGTGCGTTATTCTATATAAAAGAAAAGTTTAAAATATACAAGCATTTTTTAAAGTGAAAGTAAAATTATTAGGGTTTTTTAAATAAACAGAAAATATTCTGAAGAGTAATTACTAAGTTACTAAACAGTTCGACGTTTTAAAAGTGTAAATATAAAGTAAATACAGCAGAAAAACAGTAAATAGATTCATAAACATGTATATTAACCCCTAGAGCTCCGATTGGCCGATATCGGCCAAAACACGATTCAGCGTGACGGCCCCGTTTTAATTTTATTTTAATTTAATTTGTTTGATTTTATTATGTTTTATTATGTTAATATTTTTTGTTTTAATTATGGATACAGTGGTTTGGCAGTAATTAATGTTTTGGTGAGACAGTGTCATAATTCAATTTTTTTACTAATTTTTACTAAAATTTTTTGGGACATCAACTTGTCAATCGGCTGAGGGGCCGAGGCCTGAAGGGTTAATATGGTAATAAAGAAGACTAGATTCCACACTAAGACTTAGTTTAGCCACACTAAGACTTTCCCAGCAAGTAGCCAAAGACTGATTTCGTCTGAATAATAATTTCATAAATAAAACGATCAGCTCTCGGCCGGCGGACAAATCCTGTTGGAATTCATTTCGACGCCTCGGACGGCGCGAGTTTGAGCCAAGAGCCAACCGATGAAGTTAATATTTAAATAAAATATATGGCTATTAATATAGCTTGTATATGAGATATTCCCAACAAGGTATGTGTCTCTAATCTCAATTCTCTAATCTTAAATCTCAAGTCTCTAAGTCCAATATTTCGAGAATAAAATATCACTAGTGCTCCCAGTCGCGTAACTAAGCCGGTGCTGCCGGTGCGGCGAACCGGGCCCACTGTAAAACGGGGGCAACAAAATGGAACATCTGTCTACGACCGGCGTTGCAACCACCTCTGTTAGAAAGCTAAGGAATCCGAAAAAATGGATGTTTCAAAACTAATCAAAGGTTTTTACAGAGAGTAAATCAAAGAAGAAAACCATTCTAGAAATGTAATTGTCCATATTTTTTCATATTAAATTAGGTGGTTAATTTATATATGTAGAAAGTGGCACATTTATAATAATGGTATTTGGGTGTTTTTTAGTCTTACCAGTCTCGCACTTACTAGTTCTACTCAAAATAAAGTAATAAAAAATGTAATTTTTTGTTTTATTTCTCACCAGAATTCAAAGGTGGAAAGAATAATTCAGTAATTAAATTAGCAGTTGATAGTTTATTTAATATAGAAACAAAGATTTCGAAGATTCTCCCGCAACAATGTTTCTATGTGATCCCGCGTGTCCCGCTGAAGTTTTTGGGAACTTGTTCCGCAAAATTTTCGAGGCAATGCCCCCAAATGAATACGCCGATTTATAATGTAGCTGCAATGTAAATATGTAATATAGCTTAGTATACAACTAGAGTTGTGAACTACTACGGGCGAACCGGTCACCTCAGGAAGTTTTAACGAAATGTACGTTTTATCTCCCGTGAAAGGAACACAGAAGATACGGGACAAAACAGTCCACCGTCAAGTTCCGCCATATACCCGTAAGAGGTCAACGCCTTATCCGCGAGATAACCAGGTATGTTACCCAGCGGGCTTACACTCACGCCCTTACTTTCAGTTGCGACCAGATTACTCCGGTCTCTCGACCGGTTACGAGTTCGAGGTCGCTTGCGCGGTCCTCTCCCTTACGAAGCGGTGAAATGGTGTAAACCGAATCTATCGCGGACCTGCGGTTCCTTTTCCCGGCTGTTCACCCGTAATCGGGTAGCCGATGGTCGTTTCAAGAGCAGTCGCCGTAAGGTCAGCAACCACCCCCGCTCTATAGGAAACAGTACTGCTTCCAGACTCCCCCGACTGTTAGTCAGAATGCACAATCGATTGGCTTACGCCGCACGGAGCGCAGACCGTCCAGGAGCGCCAGAAGGTTGACTCCTAGGGGAAACTAGCCCTAGAGAAGAAGTGCGAGTCCTACCCGGGCTCGCACTTCTTGTGTGAAGGCCGCCGGTTGGGTGTTGACCCGTGAGTGTGACCAACCCTGAACAAATGGGTCTTCGTGGCCAACTCAGCAAGGGCCCATTAGCTAGCAAGTAAGGTAGTGGCCTTTTGTACATTTTTTTAATTACGCTACTGAGTGCGCCCCTTGGTGGATCAATTTCAACCACAACCTTTTCAACTCTTGCTATGACCAGATGATGCCTCAATTTCAGGTCAATCGGATGTAGCAATTGGGCGCTATCGTAAGGGAATACACACACACAGATACACAGAAACACAGATAGATGGACAACTAGGGCTGTCGACTACAGCGGGCGAGCCCGTCATCTCAGGAAGTTTTAACGATTAGTCGTTCTATCTCCCTGGAGTGAGCGCAGAAGACTTGAGGACAAAACAGTACACCATCTAGCTACGCCACAAGCCCGTAAGAGGCCAACGCCTTAACCGCGAGATAGCCAGGAGTGTTAGCCGGCGGGCCTACACTCACGCCCTTACTTCCAATTGTGACCAGATTACTCCGGTCTCTCGATTGGTTACGAGTTCGGGGTCGCTTGCGCGGTCCTCTCCCTTACGAAGCGGTGAAACGGTGTTTACCGAATCTATCGCGGACCACAGCGTCCTTTGCCCGGCTGTTCACCCAGGATCGGATAGCCGATAGTCGTTTCAAGAGTAGTCGCCGTAAGGTCCGAACCACCCCCGCTCTATAGGAAACAGTACTGCTTCCAGACTCCCTCGAATGTTAGTCAGAGTGCACAGTCGATTGGCTCACGCCGCACGGTGCGCAGACCGTCCAGGAAAGCCAGATGGTTGATTCCCAGGGGAAACTAGCCATAAGATCAGAGTCCTACCCAGGCTCGCACTTCATGCGTGGAGGCCGTCGGATAGGTGTTGACCCGTGAGTGTGACCAATCCATTATGGGTCTTCATGGCCAACTCAGCAAGGGCCCATTAACTCAGATAGCTAGACAGACACACACAGATAGACATCAATCTGGAAACAGTATATAACAGATTAGATCATTTCCGTCGTCATCACGAAAAAAAAAATGCGCGTTTACAAATATTTTCCCTTGTCGTCTGTTGGTGCGCCGGAACAGTAAAATGATACCACAGTGAAAAACAAATGAAAGTTGGATGAAAAACTAATACGACGACTTATACGTAATGACCGACTGAATTGATGCTCCTCTCCAGATTACCAATGTCGCTTTTCGTGTCGTCCGGTCCCTCAGTGAGCGTCGCCGCCGCTCCGCGCGCCAGGCCTGCGTTGACTGATTGCCGCATTTTTCATTAATAAACGGAGCTCCGAGGCGGGCCAACAAGCAATCACATCACCCTCCCGAGCGGAGGCATGACAGGCATTTCTCGCCGTTTGTTTTTCGTATTGTCCTCACGTTCCCAAATCGCTCCTCCAAGGGATTGGATAATTAATCGTGGCTGGAGTGTTTATGAGTTGTCAAGCTCCGTCGGATTGCTAAATAGATTGGAAAATGTGGACCGTCGTGCGTTCGATTGCTTATGCATAGGGTTGAGTAAGCAATACCGAGATTCAAGTATGACACAGTCATATTTTTTTTCAGTTTAAAAAAAAAAAAAAACAGGATAACGGCCGATTTCGTTCTATCGTCGCTCTGGGCCACTTGTAAACAAACGGACCGCTTTTTACATGTGACGTCACGTTGATAGTTTTATGTGTATATTCTTTATAGAATTGATTAAAGGATATATTACAAAGAAAATAATATTAAAAGCCACTTACATAGTGAAGAAAGAGTTCTTAGTTTGAATTTGGGAATGCTTTACATTTAGACGAGATTGGTTGGATGTTTTTGACTTGCAAACAGAGATGTGGGTTAACCTGGGCCCATTTTAATCCAGAAACTCCCTTTAATCAACCATATCTAAAACTAAGCAACCGTGCTTCTTGAAATATAAAATCACTTAATTAGATATTAATTCAAGCGAAAAAGCTATTAAAAATGTATTATTTGGTAGGTGGAAATTAAAAATTTCGAAATTTTGTTTTTTTATTTTCAAAAGGAGTTATAAAGAAGATGCGATCAATATTGTTCAGCAAAATTAAAAGCATGATATGCCCTTATTTCAATGAAAGGGAGCATTTAGCTCTTTCCTATTAATTGGAAAGTTTTGACCTAACCCAAATGGGCGCCCAAAGTGTGATTCCCAGGGGAACTGGCTTGTATGCACAGAGTTCTACCCGGGCTCGCACTTCCACGTAGAGGCTACCGGATGGGTGCTGATCTGTGAGTTATGCCGACCCTAATACGTGGGTCGTAATGGCCCAACTGCACTGGGCTCATTAGCTCCCCATGTATGTTTGCACATACAGTATACAAGTGCATAAAAAAGTACACTAAGGCCTTCCCGGGTTTTTCTTCTCTTCGAGGCTACCAGATGGGAGCAGCTTCACTTTGGGCAGATCATCAATACCAACTGGCTATCATGGAAGAGAAGCATTCGAGCCCCAGTGAAAATAGCTACATGGTCTCCAACCTTCGTTAAAAGACGGCACTAGAAGAATAAGAACTCTATGTCACTTGCAACAAGGCCGAACCAACGCGTGCAGCGATTCCCCTCTGAGATATTTCAGCGTCGCGGCGCGGCTAAGTAATAAGTTTCGGGCGACTCGGAGAGTGCCTGAAAAGTCATTCCCGAAGCGGGGATATTAAATTATTCGCGTTTCACGGCCCGCGGGAGGCGAGAGTTTCGCGCCAAATTTTGATTGATAGTGCGCGCAATACGCGCGCGACGCGCTCTGGCGCAAAGTGACGCCGCGCGCAAGATGGCGCCCGGATTTGGGAAACGGGGGGCGCCGGGGCGATTCACCCCCTCGGCGTCGCGGCGCTGATTGTGATAGATTACCGCCGTTTCCGGTCAGGCGAAAAGTATCCACTGGCTTTGTTGCACGATTAAAACTCGGATGGCGTGAGCAGATGGCCATATGCCGTTCTTTTAAGTCTGTAGTAGGTATATTTGATTGAAATGTAGCTCTAACTTTTCCAGAAAAGCTGTCGTAGGCATATTTTTATTTATTTATTTATTTAGGTACATAGGATTAGGTATACAGTTCATTCATAGGTCATGTAATCTTATAATAATTATATAAATTATTTAATAATTAATATAGGGAGGTTTAACACATCTTACATGACCTTTACTGCCAATAGCACATCTAACTAGGCGATAATTTGGCCCGTCTCTAGATGTGCATATTTTTATGCAATTTTAAGAAATGAAGTGTTTTTTTTTAAATAAATTATTTGGACCCACCACCTGTATATACACATAAATATACCAATTTTATAAAAAATATAGCTATGTAATAAATATATACATTTATAGTTGTAATTTAATAAAATTTAATTAAGAAAAATAGATAAGTGATACTAAATAAATTGTCGTGCGTTGCAAAGAAGTTGATCAGATTTTACATATCCCTTGTTAAGTAGCCATCTATTAAGGTTTGCTTTAAATATTTTTATGTTAGGATAATTTTTCATGTCTTCACTAAGGGAATTATATAATTTTGGGGCTATGTAGAATATATGTCTCTGGGCAAATGTTGTCCTGACTGACGGAATTATATAATTGATACTCGCGGACATTCTTGTGCTCAGATTGTTTTGAGTTCGGGCGTGGTCATCTCTAGATTTGTAGAATGCAAGAAGACTGTTTAGCTGATAGCACATGGGATTGGGAAAATAACAAGGCAGATGGATGACGCCGGTTTTTCCTGTGATATATATGCGCGACGCCCGCCGAGAGACACGGGCGTGTTCATCTGGCGGCAGTAATTTGTAGATTACACAACTTCGCGGTCGTTGCGAAAGTAAAAAACTATGATACACTTATTAAATTTAAGTTATATAATACATTTTTGGCTCGAAACGTTTCTTATTTAATCCTACTAATATTATAAACGCGCAAGTTTGTAAGAATGTATGTATGGATGTTTGTTACTCTTTCACGCAAAAACTACTAAATGGATTTTGATGAAACTTTACAATAATATAGCTTACACATCAGAATAACACATAGGCTATAATTTATAAAGATATATAGTTTACTATCTTCATTATCACAATTTTCCATCACCAAGCGGGTGAAACCGCGGGGCTCAGCTAGTAGTTTATATTTTTGTGTTTTTATAAATAAAAAATATATATCTTATAAAATATTTTGATTTGGAATGTATGAATTAGGAATTAATGGTTGCATAGTCGAATATCATATAGTGAATATAATTTAGAACAAATCGCACCTCCGATCAAATAGAGTTATAACTTGAAAAATTCAAATTGTGGTGTTCCTTTATAAAAATTATCGCCATTTCTCAAGTTGTAACTCTCTGTGATCGGAGGTGCTATATATAAAGCTTCAATTTAACCGCTGAAATGCTAATACCACAGATCGGTATTTTTTCCGTTGCGATAACTCGCGGGCGGCCGAAATCTGTATTTTTGCAATTATGTAATTATATGAAGAAAAAAAAGTCGGCTGTATGTAGGTATGCGTGCCCTAACATCCCGTACCTACTAATAAATGTTCGAGGGTTGAAAACATGCCGTTTTTGGTTTCATTCCCATGTCTAGCTTTCTAAGGGCCAGATAAGGGGCCCATGATGAGGTGGCCACGATGACCCATGTGTTCACGGTCGGTCACACTCACGGGTCAACACCCATCCGATGGCCTCCACGTATGGGGTGCGAACCTGGGTAGGACACTGGGTCAACCAGTCTCCCCTGGGGATCAAACCTCTGGCGCTCCTGGACGGTCTGCGCACCGAGCGGCGCAAGCCAATCGATTGTGCTCTCCGACTAACAGTCGGGGGAGTCTGGGAACTGTATTGTTTCCTATAGAGCGGGGGTGGTTGCCTACATTACGGCGACTGCTTTTGAAATGACCATTGGCCATCCGATCCCGGTTCAGAGTCGGGCAAAGGACGCCTTGGTCCGCGATAGATTCGGTGCACACCGTTTCACCGCTTCGTAAGGGAGAGGACCGCGCAAGCGACCTCGAACTCGGAACCAATCGAGAGACCGGAGAAATCTGGTCACAATTGGAAGCAAGGGCGCGAGTGTCGGCCCGCCAGGTAACATTACTGGCTATCTCGCGGTAAAGGCGTTGGCTTCTTGCGGGTTGTGACGTAGCTGGACGTTGGATTGTTCTGTCTAAAGTCTTCTACGTTCACTGCAGGGCGACAGAACGAAAAAATCGTTAAAACGTCCTGTGGTGACGGGGTCGCCCGTTGTAGTTGACACCGCAAGTTGTAGCTTTCTAAGGGTAAAAAAATAATTCACATATTTACATTGATAATATTTTTTATGGAAACTCCAAGTCGGCCATTTTGGATTTCACACCACTCGTTTATTCTACTACTTTCAGATAGCATGTTTATATTTTTATCATCCTTATAAATTCCTATAACTTTGGTATGAAGGAAAATTACTACCTACGCCTGAAATCTCAATTTTGGCCAGCTGGTCCATGGATTAGTAGATGTTGGCCAGAGTTCACCTATCCATATAAATTACCTGATGGTCTCTCAATAGCGGTGATTACCGTGGCGAAGGGCGTCACGGGTACATGACCGCTGTCATCGGGTAAAGGTTCGCGTAAGCAACTTAACACTGTAACTATTCTAGTGGACGTAGTAATCCAGAAAGTGAGTGGGCGAGGGATCCCCACTGACTTGCAAGTGCTTTTGCTGTTTTAGAAAGGCATGGCAGAACTAGATCAGAAGATTGAAAGTAAGTATGTTTATATCGAAACTCCTTTCCGGGTGTACAAATCTTACATTCATAGTTTTACAATAATTTTGTATTATTTTATCCTATTTTAAATTAAAATCAGTACAAAATTCATTAAAAAAAATATTGGATATCATAATAACGATAAAATTACTTTTAAATCAATAGAAACCATTCAAAAAGAAAGTCGCCATTATATTAATGATAAAATAAAAATATCATCATATAATCACAAAAATAATAAAATGAAAGTCCAAAAAAAGTGAGGAAGGGCAAAATAAACAAATAGGTTTCAATAGGCTAAGGTTTTAGAGACAACAAATAATAATATTATCTAGAAACGAAAAACAATGTCATCTCAATAAAAATCACTATACCATTAAATAATTAGCCATCATATTAATATTCAAAAAAGGCTGTACAAATACACAATTCAATTATTATAAAGAATATAAAAAATAATCTAAATGCAATTCAATGGAAATAAGAAACGGAAAAAAATAGACCGGAGAGATGATCACACAGTTTGGAACAATTAAAATTTGTGAGTTAAAAACTCACTCAAATTATATAAACATTTTAACAAAAATATCGTTTAGTCTGTTTTTATATTCAATATAATTTTCGATATCTTTTATATTTTCTATTAGCTTGGTATAATAATTTATATACTTCATATACTTCATAATAATATACATATACTTGTCTTCATCTCAAATTCTTTGCGACTCGTCTCAGTGCGACAGGACCGTTAAAACCTACTGGAATAGTGGAAACTCGCTCTGAGAATGGATATAATTTCTGCAGCTGTCTTCTCTCCTGAAGCTGCTGCATGGAAGAGATAATAGTGTACTTTTTCGATGACACTTCCTTAGGTTTTGATGTCAAAATGTCTGTAAAATCGGCGTGGTAGGCATGTCAAATTTTACGATACAAAGAAATTATGATAGATTTCATGAGACGATAACTCGGTGAGTAATGACCCGAAGGCAACCAACCGACTAAGTAAATACAGATAGCTTACCCGCGTAAGATCCTATAAACCGTTAACTTTTATAGTTAACGATGCTGTGGCGTTAATGGAGAGAGACGGAAATATAGAGGTACGCATACCTTGGGGGCTACAGGTAGAATACCGATCGAGGTGTCTTTGGAAAGCGACTGATAAGCTCTCTTTGAACCTGAAGCGATATTGTGTTCAACAATAACAGTTTGTTTTTTATTTCTTAAATTTGAAAAATCTAAATTTTTTGGCAAAAAATATTTTTCATTACAGTAAAGTTACAGATAGTAAGTACGTGGTATAGTATTTGCAAAATAAGTTTAAATATATCTAATTTAAAATCCTATGAATGACTATCCCCCCGAATATCAGAGGTGTATAATCGCTCTCTATTGTCAAGCCTCTAATAAAAACCTTGCTTCTATCCTTTTTCCTTTGACTGCGAATTGTTTTATTTATTCTTATGTATATTTATTTTGTATCAGCTCTTTTATAGGTAATTTAATAACAATATATTTTTGTACGCTTATTTTTAAATTGGTAAAGGATTATGCGTTTGTGTGTGTGTAAATTAGTATAGCGTATAGTGTTTGCAGCGTCCGTAGCCGCGTCGACACCGGTTCTCCTCGTTGTTACCTAAGTTAAGCAGCGTTGGGCGCGGTCAATATTGGGATGGGTGACTGCCTGAGTGTTTGACTGCGAGATGCTATAAATGCCCATCTAGAAGATGTTGCCTTCAGGCAAAACGGCGGGTTTCACGAAAAAGCACCAGCCTTGTGGGTGAAAAAAAATAAATAACCGGGCAACTCACAAATAACGCTGGTGGGATGTAAGAGATCGCCGTGTTATGAACCGCAATTATTTAAAACTGTAATATTATTTTATTTAATCCGACTGATGTGACCCATCCATCATTGGATGCAAGGCTACCCTTGGCGGAATGTGAGCGATCCAATATTGGATATGAAATCCAATATAAACTATCACACGCAGAAGTGACGGCTGAATTTTTACCCCGCGATAAGAGGGTTACCCCGCGATCTTTACCCCGCGATCAAGTTGTTACAGTAAACGTACAGACAGTAAATAGATGATGTATTTGCAATTGCATATTATTAGAGATGAGTATTTGCAAAACCTATATATATACAAATCAAATCTACTATTTAATTTAATGTTTATAACGCCTGCATGAACAACAGAAGTAACATGAGCACGTCGATAATAGTTAAAAGGGGAAAAAATGGATATTTAACCCGTTGAGTATGAGTCAACCAAATCTGGTCGCGAAACAATTATCCGTTGAGTACGAGTCGACCAAAGAAATTTGTTAAAGAGGGCGATATTTAACACTTAATATTTAAAATTTAATAATTATTATTATTTAAAATTTATTACTTATTATCTACTGTTTGCACTTGTACTTATTCATACCAACGTACCTGTCTCAACTTCAAATATCGTACGGGTAAATTTGTTAAATACGTGGACACCCATCAACATAATGTATTTTTTTTCCTATGTTCCTCCTTCCCTTCCTGGTCCCTCCCTTCCTATCCTCTTTCTTTTCTCGTTTTTTTTCTGTCTCTTATCATTTAGATAATCTTGATGTTAACATTTAGTGGAAAATTGTCTCTGGTGTAATTTTTATATCTATCTTGTTTGGCTACTTACTTTTATACACTGTTATTTTCCTGAATAAAAGAAAATAAAAAATAGAAAATAAATCTGGTCGCGCGTTTTTTTCACTTCTTTGACGTTCTCATATTTATTCATAATTATCTAATTATTTTACAAAATGATATTTCAATATTCTATATTCGAAATTTCAATGCAATCATTGTGCAGTTGTTCTTTTTATGATTGGTGTAGTAGTTTCGTAGTTATAGTACTTTAAGTCGAGCGCCGTTGATGTCGCCGAAAATCCTGCAAAAGAGACAGATGCATCCATGAAAATACCCATTTACTCCAAGGGTTAAAGCAAAACTATATTTCGAATAATGTTTATAATATATAACATAATATATAGGTATGGTATAATATAATATATAGGTATGGTATATTATAATAAAGTGATGTAATACAGTAGGATATCAGTCAGTTAAATGTTGAGAATTCGAAGATGGATTAGATTTGATGGAATCATTAAGTACCTACGGCTTATCAATCTAATAATATCAAAATGAAATTAAATATGAACAGAGAGGAAATAAATGGCTATCAAAAGAAAGAAGGGCTCGAGAGAAATGCAACAAGTCCTCAAAATACCAGCACCAGCATTTCAGCATATATGACACTATAAAAGGTAAGTATCGAAGAAAAGGGTAATAGAAACGGTGGAATTTAATAGAGTTATTGGAGCTCCGAAGAAGATTAGCGACGGATGAAAATTAGACTGCCTTAGATTGATCAGCGGGGCAACTTCGGCTTATGCGTGTGATTATCTTGAAGTGTGTCGACAAAGAGGGTAGTTTTTAAGATGTTATGATGGAATCACGTAGAGCGGTCCATTTTTTCTATAAAATGTTTGTTAAAGTGTTTCATGCAGGTCGAATCAATGTCTATAGTAAAAAAGACGGTTACAACTTGTTGGGAAATGCTGTTTATTTTATTGCATTTGATAACACTTTTATCAAATAAGATTTCCTTGACTATCATATATCTTTAAATTTCGCTGTCTTACCAAAACTTGTTTGTTTTTTTTAATAAAATAACTAATTCAACATTTATCTCGATTCCACAATTTAGATCTGATGATGCCTAATCGTCGCAGGTATTTAATTACAGCCTAGAACGCGTGTCGCCGCGGTCTCGATGGCCCGAAGCGAGACTCGACCCGGTCTCTAAATCTTTTTAAGAGTCGTGTGACATAATAATAACACGGTATGGACGTCATTCCGAAAGAGAGGGGGGACGGCCGACAATTTGGGAAGGAAATATTTCTTAATCGTCGCCCAGAGCGGAGCCATTTTAGACAAAGGTCGCTCGCGAAATCACAGACTGCGACGCGGCCAGTCGAGAATTACAGAAACTGGTCTCTTTCGGTAGACTCCGCGCCTGGGGGCGTGTAAAGTTTGTTACGGTTGGGAAATAAATGTTGATTGGCAAAAGTATAAAAGGTAAATCGAAGACTATCGCGGTTGATTGACATTATAAATAAGATAAAACGAATGTACCGCATGGATTTGTAGCACCCGACGTTCCCGTGGCCCGGTAGCATAGTGGTTAGGTCGCCTGATCTTGTAAGTTTCCGGGTTCGATCCCCGGCTGGGTTACCATTTTCGTTGAGATAAAATAAACTTAATTGCATTTCAATTATGTCTATCAAATGCAATATCAAGACACACACTTACACACATGTTACACACACATACACATATACATAGAAAACATTTCATAGTAGGGTCGGTTGTAAGAGATTGTCATATATAAGCAATAAATACGCCCGTTCTGAAATTTCACATTAAAGAGTAGACACACGTTTCGCGATGTTGCAACCGTCGCTGTCCAGGGTGAACTGGACAGGGTAGTCTACCCCGGACAACGGCGTTTGCAACATCAACGAAACGTCGGGTGCTACAAACTTCACGCGGTAAAGTCGTTTTGACTTATTTCTAACAATACACCGAGAAAATATAACAGTGTAACACACGGAATATGCATGTTTCAACAAGGATCATATGTATTAATTAACATGTCGCGTAACGGTGTTGACGTAACGATAGTTATCGTAACGTAATGTTAAAACCCAATATTATTTTAATATGTCGACCTTGGGATGTCGTTTCTAACATGACACCGTGTAGTAGTATACGTACGGTTATAGTCAGACACATGAATCATATTAAAACTACAGTATACTGTTATTTCCGTATTAACCGTAAGGAAAATATTGATACATATGATCGTGTAATGGAGTTTCAAAAAAATCCTTGTAATTCAACAAAAATACGATTTAACCATCGCGATCCTTTATAAAACCGTAATAACAAAATATTAATATAAGAATCAATCCAATAATTTCCTCAGTGTTGGTATATGTCCTGTCTATCCTAAACAATAGGCGTTGCAACATCGCCGAAACATGGGTGCTACAAACTTCATGCGGTAATTTCGTTTTACCTTATTTATAATATCCAAACAAACGCGATAGCCATCAATTTCTTACAATAGGTAAGCAGCTACGAATAAAGTAAAGCCCCTTGAAGTATTAATCAAAATAACAGAAAAATAAGTCTCTAGAAATAACGACGTTTAAGAAAATAAAACAAGCGATTCATCGGTAACATAAAAATTAGAATCCAAAGAAGAATTCTTTTACGATTAATTTGAAGACAATCTTCCTGAGTTCAACGTGTTTCGTATTTAAAACAGTTACAAAATAAACGATTACCGGTAACTCCCTAACATCCCTTGCGGGCAAGGGCGGTCCTAGCCTTACATTTTGGGGGGGTCAGAGTTATGGCCTTAAGGTTTGGGGGGGGTCGCCGTTATGGGCGATGAGATTGGTTTAACGGTTTGTAAATAAAACAAAGTTCCCCTTTATTATACAATAATTTATTTATGGAAACAAGTGTATTTACATAAGGAGCTTATTATAAGCCATATATTTAAGATTTGGGGGGGGTCATGGCCCCCTTGACCCCCCCCCCCCCCCCTGGGATTGCCCTTGCTTGCGGGACCAACGGCCGACTCCCCCAATTTCCAGGTTATATTGTTTTATATGTCAAATTTCAATGCGATCATTTTACAGTAATTTTTTTTATGATCCGTATAGTGGTTTATAAGTTATGGTCGTTTGTATCAAGGTCGTCGACTCGCGTCGATTTTACGCGCGAAAATGTCGCGGGCAAAAGTGATAGCTGAATTTTTACTTCGCGAGAGGAGGGGTTAACTAATATATTATAGATCCGTGGTGTTAATCAATCCAATATTTTTGCTCAACGTGATTCTACTTATAATCAAGCATGCTTCAATTTAAGCACATACTATATAAACCAAAGTCTATCTTTATCACATTGACTATTATAGTTTAAGACTATTTTCACATTTCTTTGATGTTCGTTTCATTTTCTATCTTATTGAAAACAAACTTGAAATTTGTGCTTTTTTTGAGCAATAAATTGGCATTAATTAATAGAATTTGACACACTTTTTTGACGTTTCTTTCTTTTCTGGTTTGTGTGTTCAATGGCTTATTCACAGGGATATCATAGATATTGACATTCGCCAGTCTCTACTATATGAAAAATATATCCTAAATAAATCGGAGTGTATAAAATTGAAAAAAAATACCTATTACGTATACAATAATATTACCTCAAAAATATTGACATCTGGTTTCTTTAATGGTTCTTTCCATTGAAGCTTACAGATTTTTTCGGAAAGTAGCAATAAGATAAAATATAGTATTATTTATGTACGCAAAATTGAATAAACATTTTAGGCTTTATTTTTATCTATGTTTTTGCAACTGTCGAAAAAATGGAAAAAAAAAAGAATTACAATTTGAAACTGAAAATAGACTAATCTCTATATCTCATAACCTGGTTTTCAGGCCAAACCTATCATTGGTTGGTACCACTATTTAATGAAATTAAAATAAATGATTCAAAATCAAATAAACCCAAAATAAAAATAAAACATTTTGAATAATCGCAATCAAAATAATCCACGTCAAATATTCATGAATCAAATTTCAAAAAAGAATTTAAAAACAACTATAAAAATCCAATTGACTAGAAATCATTCTAAAAAAACTTGCCTTTCTAGAAATCTTCTTTTAATAACATTTATTTATTTATTTATTTAAGTAATTCAAGACTAATTTAAAACAATTTTATCTTAGGAACTATGCATTAAATATTTGAAACATTGAATAAACAGCAGAAAATGAATACATAGCAAAGTCCAGTGACAACGCCACCTAACTAGGCCGGGACCTGTTCTAAGGTGAACGTTTAATTTTTTGCGTGCTTGTTCATAATTGTGATTATTACAAAAAACAAAATATTTTTGTAACAAAAAAAATAAAAATTTAAAAAAAAATTGTCGTAATGGTATTGTAGTGGTTCTTGAATATTTCAATTGATCTCGATTGCAATTTATTTCCAGGCGATTTCATACAACCGCAGAATAATAAGAGAAACCTCACTGAGAATTTTGTGGTTTTGTGTTTGGGAACAATTTTTGACTTTGACTTCAGAATTGTTTGCGTCTAGCTTGTTTGAATGCGCCAGCGACTTCCAGCGTGATTAAGCGCGTCAATCATTACGGAGGACATGGTTGGGGACGAGCACGGGGCAGCAGAATTACGGTGATTACGTAAAATAATGACAACGGTCATGGCGAGCGTGCTGTATCCATCTCAGCCCCTGCGGCGCCCTCAGCGAACCACTCTTTATAACCCACCGCAAAACGCCGCGCGCCCGTCCCCAAAATTAA
Organism: Micropterix aruncella; assembly: GCA_944548615.1. Taxonomy (NCBI): domain Eukaryota; kingdom Metazoa; phylum Arthropoda; class Insecta; order Lepidoptera; family Micropterigidae; genus Micropterix; species Micropterix aruncella. The sequence continues at coordinate 27,186,314 of OX155961.1, forward strand.
ATAGTTAAAGTGCGGGAGCCAATTGCAGATTACCCCACATCGTCGGGAACACGAACCTACCCAATCTGAGTCGAAACTCTAAGCATTAGTAAATTAATATTATCCGAGGGGCCTCAGGGGATGAAGCAACCATAAATTAGGCAAAACAGATATGTTACTCAATGGGCTCGATTGCGTTTCTCTTGAACTAAATATAAATCTCTTGGACGGAAATTAGTTCACGTGAACGAGACAGCGCAGAACGTCAGAGCGGAATGTGAAATGAACGGTTGTCACTCTTCCGCATTAAAACTACCCACCAGCAGCTAAATCTAACACCGCACGAAATGTATTCAAACTTATTTGGGCATCTATAAGTTAGACAGATAGTTTTGGTGCAGAAAAATCGACGATAGTTAATTTCATATTCCGTTCTAACGTATTGTATCGTTTGGTAAAACCAAGTTCCTATGCTCACGAAGAAACGCAATCGGGCATAATACACAGTTTTTAAGCTATTGCATAGCTTTTATCGCGGGCCTTAGGCCAGCGCGGCGACCGAATGAAGAAATTTCTTAACGAAAAAAATGATTTTAAACTGATAATTACGTCTAAACGAGTACTGCTTACGATTCGAAAAAAATATATGTTAAATAAGAACATTTTCCTAATATTCTTAGCTTTGAATATTTTAGATTTTCTTTATATTACATAGTGTAATTAATTTGTGAAATTAGGTCTAACCGAACACAAAAACGACTACTACGCAAATACTATCTGGCGTATTATTATGAAACCTTCACCATTTTATAGATAATTTAATTATCTATCTTTTTATCTACGTTTTTTTTGAATAATCCGTTTTTTTGCTTTATCGAATAAAAAATTCGTGCGCGGCGCTCTATCGGAAGACGTTTAAATTATTATTCCGAATCATTTGCTTCCGCAGCCGCAAATGATACGGAATAATTTCAACGTTTTCCGATAGAGCGCAGTTATCTGATATCAGAAAAAATAAAATTTATAAAATGAATAAATAATTATAATTGCATAAGTTGTTAAAAATGCTATGCAATAGCTTTACCGCGGCAGTCCCCGAGTGCCACACTTATTTATTTTTTTTTAATTTTATTTATTTCTTTTCATTGGAGTAAACAATTTACGTCATGACGTGACACGCGTCTTGGGTCGTGACATGATATACGAAAGGGTCACGTACAATTGTCATTGAGAGAAACATTTACAATGCGAATTTTCTCGCCTTTTATATTCCCTGTTTTCAACGCCATTAATATTGGCATCCTGCAACTGGGACACTAATGGGCGATGATTGGCGTCTCAAATTATATTTTATGCTTTATGTGCAATGAGATGTTTCGAACCTTTATATATTTTTACAAGCACTTTTCTCTATATAAACATATTAAACATGTATGTTCTATATTATTAACGTTATAAACAATTATCTTAAAAAGCCTATCATCCAGTAAGGAAAATGACGATTCGTCCATTAGTGCCCCAGTAGGTTGACATCCGTATGTCGCAGGTAGACCATATATTTACTACTGAAGAAGTCCTGGTTTTCGCTCATATCTCGGGAATTATTAAATGTACTACTTTTAATCATGCACCAGTCGACTCACCGCTATCGAGTTGAGTTTTTTGCGATCAAACAGACGGACAGGTAGAAATTTTTTAGGGGTTTTATTTTATAATTGTTTGGATATAATCAACTCCGACAATCAAGGCCTGCAGCCATTTTTTAATGGAATTTTAGTATTACCTCTAAAGGCGCGATTATGCTGGGTAAATATATCGGTTATGTAAGTGCAATCGTAACACTGCATCGCAGATGGTACTCGACTAAAACATAATAAGCTAATACTACTGCTGTTATATCCTGTGCATACTGAATTACACTACATAAGCTGACCTACATCTTAATCGGCACCAGTTTAGTAAAGTACGCAAATGTTTTCTTCACCAAAGCCTCTGTTTTCATAATAAGGTCCCTGTCAGAAGTCTTGAAGAAAAGCAATTCAAAAAAATAATAGGTTATAGCTTAGTCAATAGTCCAATATATGACCTAAGAGACTTGGATAATGCTGAATCGATATTCCAAGAGTATCATGTTGTAAAATAGAGGAAAATTATTGGACAGTTGACATTTTCCGAAAAATGTAATTTTTATTTTTATCGACGAAGGCTATATTGCTGGATTTGATAGTTAACCATTTTTTTTACATTTTTAGTAAGTATGCCATTATCTATTTTCAGGACTATCACATTATTACTCTGATGATTATGGTTATAGATATTGTTCTCTTTACTTAATCAGCAATCTAAATAATTATTCTCATACCGATTATAAATTACTGAAATTAACTTACATAGTGTCATATAAAAACAAAGGCGGCAATCTCAATAAAACCGTTATTTGCAGAAAACGAAAAAAACGTTTTATTATTAACAGAAACAGTACGCAGATAAAAGTGATATATTAATTAAATCATGCCTAAGCTAACATTATGATACAATGCAAAAAGTTTAACAAATGGTTGTAAATACATTGTTATAAGCAATAAGTTGTTGGAGATTTCCGCCTTTGAAATGAACTTAAGGAGATTGCCGTTTTTGTTGCGACTCATAGTGGAAATTGCTGGATTTGTTATGGAATCGACTGTGCCCGCCATACTAACTGCTGTGTTCTGATTGGATAATTCGGAGGTTGCCATGTTTGAAACAAACAACATTGTAGATTTCCGTTTTTGATGCAAACCTTGTTAGAAACGCGGCTTAAAATATTGGATTTAGCAGCTATTGTCGAGTCCAATATTATTTGGAAGATGTGTGTTCTACAGATACATAATTTTGCATCATTAGTTCAATTTAGACATTTTGTGGTGATTGCCGTCTTTGTTTTTATATGACAATATAGCCATAAATAACATGACAGTTAATTTTCTATAATTCATTACATTACTGAGAATGTTAGACGCAATGACAAATAAAAGTGTACGAATGCCTACCTACTCGAGTGGAATGAAATCGTATTGTATTACGGTTCGAGTTCATAGCGAAAACTTTAGAAGGCTCCGGGTCTAAATGGCCTCGCGTCAGTCCCGAAAATTAAATAGTTCCATTTACTGTGGCAAACGCCCCAAGAATTGGTGTCGTGGAGGAATGTAGAAAATGCGACCTGCCCTCAAAACCATCATAACCGTTCACCCACAGGGTATAAATGTTTGACGAGAACCGTTTGGGTTCTATCAATTTGGGACCTTTATCGAATTAGATACGTAACCGTTGCGGTTACGAACACATCAGTCTTTTTTGTGTATTCTCTTTGATCCCTGGGCTCCTAGGAGCTGACTTTACTCTCTTGTTTATAATGATCCTACATTATATATAATTACTGCAATGACTTTTGGGTGCCATGACTAATATTACAAATAATAAAACTCTTTATTGAACTAAATTACAGTTTTAAGTAATTGCGGATTCCAGAACGGAGATCTCTTACATTGAACTATAGTGTTGTTTAGAGATTTGCCGGGTAATTCAAACACATAATGTTTTACACATGTAATAATTGTTGTTTGTGTTTACATGTAATAATGTTTTACACGTGTAATAACGTCACTTAAACATATTGTTATTAAATTACTAATGGAGAGACTGATTCTCAATTATAAAATAATATATTTTTTAAACTTAAAAAAAAACGCGTTTAAATTGGGTGTAAGAAAAACATGGTTTATTAAAAGTATGTGCGATCGCTAATTATACATTTTTCCCATCTCTCTGGCAATTTTTGGATGCCGTCCCAGGAAATCCATACATTTATTTATTTATTTATTTTATTTATCCCTATTATTACATGATTAATTTTCCTATTGTGTAATTTACATGATTTAGTCGTACATACAAAATGTAGAACCCTGGAAATTTACCAAAGGTGCGGCTTCGGCGGGATTTTATCACCTCACTAGGCAGAGCCTGTATTGAGGTGATACTGCGTTCATCTGTTGGTTGTATAGGTAATTTCTGTAATCTTGGGAAATCCTACAAGTGTATATTGTATAACTATTATAGTATATATAACAAAAAAAAAAAAAAAAAAGAGATATAATATATATGGGAGATATATAAATACAGTTATGAGGATAATGGGATAATAATAACAATAATAAGTAATATAAATCATATGTGCACCTATTTAATAACGTTAGTTACTAACGACTCACAGTGCTCCCTCGTCGAGTGTAACAACCATAATGTTACCAGTCTTTTGTAGTGAGCGTCATTTTGAATGATTGTAGCTTGGTCTAATTGCGTGGTAAATATGGTATGGAGTTTTTCGCTAGGTAACTATAGTGCCTTTGTCCAAAGGTCGTTCTCATTTTTGGTTGTACATGAAATGTCTGTCTTTATGTCTTGTTTCGTGTCTATGGGCGTTACTTGCCGTTGTCCCGTTGGAGTTCTTTCCTGTAGCATATCGAGACCTGCCGTACGTACCTATAGCTGTCTTGCATGTAACATCATAAAATCCCTGTAGAGATGGTCACTGGAGTAGCGGTAGGGCTTCCTGGTTATAACCCTAATCAAGGCCTTTTGGGCCTTTATCAGAGGATTCAGATTTGTTTTGGCCATACCACCCCCATGCAGCCTAGTTGTCCGTATATTGGCAGAGATTGGGCTAACGCGTAGTATATCGTCCTCAAGATATTGATTTCAAAGACGTTTCGAATATTTTAAGGTGATCCAATTATCAAGCTATTTTTCGACATTTCCGAATTGTTGGAGTGTATCATGGAGAGTGTGTAGCAACAATGAAGAAAAAATGTAGTCGGACGGAACCGAGTATGGTGAGTATGGCGGGCTGGGTTTGTGTAGGAATTATGTCTAGTTTGACCGCTGTCTTTGATTGAACAAGAAAAGCGGTACGTGGCGCAAATGCTCTTTATTTGGCTTGAAGCTCGACATGGTTTTTTTGTTTTTTTTTCGACATGCTTACCTCACAAAATAAATATGACGCTAACCCGAAGTCGTTTAAACATCAATGACGTTTTGGAATGTACTGTCATAGCAACCTTTATTTCCAACGCCATCTATTTAAAAAAATAAAAAATGTTACCCGCCACACCATAGGAATAAATAAAACAATTCGCAGGCAAATGAAAAGGATGGTAGCAAGCTTTTTTTAAGAAGCTAGAAAATAGGCAGCGAGCGCACTCGAATATTTGTAGGGAGCTGGTTCCATAATCGAATTGCCTGTACAGAATTGGAGTAAGAGTAAAACAGAGTGTTTTGTTTTTTACATTACATTACATTTTCGTCGTGTCCAATTGACGGCTAAAGACCGCTCTTTGACGTGTTAAAATAATTGGGTTAGGTAGTAAGTCTCGTTACTACTCTTTACTGAACATACATAGGTAGTCAAGAATTAACTACTAGATTGTCAAACTATAAAATATAAATAATCAAAATAGAAGCCTAATATTTGAAGTAGTTAGTAATTCGAAAAGATACGTAGTAAAATTATTCATCGTAATATTCAAATTGTCAGTAAAATGTTTAATAATCAAATTAAAGCTACGTTATGCATTTTAAACTAAAATTGCAGATATAATACCATATAATATAATCAGACAATAAGGCTATACTTTTTAAGTAATTCAAATGGGCACAATATTTGAAAAATCATAGCCCTCAAATTCGGCCAGTTTATAGAAAGGGTGGCCTATCAGCATCTCCTCAGCATTTAGAATGCTAGTACGTTTTTTCCTAATTTGATTAAAGTTGAAGACCGTGACTTCCTAATAGGATTATCTTCTTCTTCGAATAAAAACGGTCAGTTTGAATTGCAGAGCAAAATTTTGCAACAAATTAAAATGAATAGAGCCACTAAGTTACAAACTTGAAACTCTTTATAGTATCGAGTTAGAATACCGTATTTTATTTCCAAATGGGCCTCTGTCATGCAATACTCGCATAGCTATTACGCGTTGTCATTATTGCAGATAATCTGAGGCGGAAAGCAAAAAAACACATAATTTTATGAAAAAAATACCTATTATTTTGTTGTATTTTTGGATGTCACGTTCGTGACTACGCTCAATACATTATGGTGGATTTTTTAAAACAAAAATCGTTAATAGTCGGTTATTAGCAAACATTAAATTTTATTTAAAAGTGAATCTGAAAATTTCAAATGAATAGTGAAATAATTATTTTGATTCTTAATATCTTGTAATTTAATCCTTTTAAGGTCCGAAAACTTTCGAACGAGCGACACAATGACGATTTAAATTTTGAACGTTTAAAATTCTGCAATTCTGACGATTAAAATTTCCGCGAATTTAATTCGTTTATACCTTTGTATGGCGGAATTTAAAAATTATTAGTGCAGCGTTTATATGAGATATTCCAACCAAAACTTTGAATGAGAGGAATCTGTGTACAACATTTTAAATCTCTAAGTCAAAGTCAAGTAATTCGAGGATGATATATGACCAATGTGCCCTCCGGTAGACATATTTCAACCACACTATTTTTTTTTACACTTTTGCCATGGCCAAATGCTGCCTGCATATCGAATTTCAGCGCAATCGGATTAACCGTTTGGGCGCTATCATGTAGGAATACATACACACAGACAGACACTGACACACAGAACCACAGACACGCAGTCAGACTTCAATATAGAAACAGTGTTAATCGTCTCATGTGTTAATCTGCTTAACATATATATTTCCGTTTTTATATAGGAATATTTTTAAGCGCATTCACAATACTTTCTCTACTGGTCGGTTGGCGGGCCGAAAAGGTAAAATACGATTAAATAATATCTTATGAAAATCATATTCTAATTTATCTGGAAATTGTTTTAAATATTTTTTTAAATGACAAATCTCACAATTCGTCTGCGTTCATCATCTTTACAGCTGAAGCTAGAATGTAGATTTTATTTTTTACTCTTGCATAATGAACCTATCAGCTGCTTTCATACTGGAAATTTGATGTCCTCCAAAACAAATATGCTCATACAGATTCCAAAAATTATTTTATTGCTGTTTTATAGATTTTTTTTAAAAAGCATCTCTATCGTTATTTCAGAAAGGTGTAAAGTGTAATAGAGTATATTTTGCTTCCGTTATCTTCTTTATTGACCTTTATTTCTCGCCTATTTTAACTTCCTCATGAAATATGGACTTTTACCCTTCGACTACGTAACTTCCAAATTTGGTCGTTACGTAGCCGACCAAAACATCAGAACACAGTTGACTACGTAACGACCAATATTGGCGGCTTGCTCCCGGAGCGCACATTATATAACTGTTATATAACTATAACACACTAAATAAGCAAAACTAAACATTACTTTTGATACAGAATTTAATAAAGATCACGATGGTATTTTAAGACAAGTACAAGTTAGAAATGCCGAGATTTTTTCACTTTTTCGAATTACTCATATTTATTATTAATTATCTAATTATTTTACAATATGAGATTTTAATATTCTACATACGAAATTTCAATGCAATCATTGCCAGTTATTATTTTTATGATTGCTATAGTAGTTCCATGGTTACAGTACTGTTTGTCGAGCGCGGCGATATCGCAAGAAATTCCAATAAATTGTCGCGGTCTGCCATGAAATTATGCCGCTACTCGAAGGGTTAATGGGGAAATGCTGCAACTAGAAGGCGAATTATTCTTCTACTGCTTTCAGAAGTTGTAGAAGTAATTTAAATTTCAGACTAGAAGTTCTTGCAAAGCATATTTTAGCAACGCAAGAATAATCACAATATATTCGACATACCCATTTCACTACCTTATGTATGCCAGACGTCATTTCGAAGACACCTAAATAAATGCTGACGTCCATCCTTACAATATGCGGATTAAAATGAACCAGTCATTTTGAAAACAACAAAAGTACTTATCAGTAATTTTACAGGAGAAAAAAAATGATTTCATAAAATATTACAACATTTTGTTTTACTGTCTGACAGGTAATTCATTATTACTTGTAGGAAATAAATACATTATGAAAACAATCGAAAATATAATAGTTACTTTCTAAAATGCCTGTTATGTAGTTTTTGAAAGAAATAACTACACAGGTCCTTATTTTATGTTTTTTTTAAAAAGAATTCACGACTTAACGACTATCAAAAATTGACATATTCCCATGTAGCAAATAAAACAGTATTTTTTATTGTTTCATTTTTTTACCTTTTATATTTTCATTACAGCGTAAATTAGGTTATGTTATAAATAAGATTAAAAACGAATTTACCGCGTGAAGTTTGTAGCACCCGATGTTTCGGCGATGTTGCAACCGCCGTTGTCTAGCGTTATAGAACGGCGGTTATAACATCGCTGAAACGGCGGTTATAACATCGCTAAAACTTCACGCGGTCAATTCGTTTTTTATCTTATTTTAACCCGGGTTACGTGGTTTTGTCGGAATAACGCTTATTCAACTCTATTCTTCGAATACTATATAACTGTATTATTACTTTTTCATTATGACGTTTCATTCCCGAGATATACGTGGTGGACAAACCACGTAACCCAATTAAAAAAAAAAATTATTATGACTAAAATACGTAAACCACTATTATAGGGTTTTATCGCAATAAATACCGCAGCCCATAGTACTAGCGTATTACGACTAAACCACGTGCCGCGGCTCGGTCGCGGCGCGGGCCTCAGCAGCCCGCCGAGGCAATTCATTTACTTTGAATATTCCCACTGTTAGTCAGGCTAATTGGAATATAACCTAACTAAGGTTATATTTTACATGGACAATTGTACCTCACAAAATAAAAACAAAACGCTGAAGGTACTCAGCATTACTAAGAATAGTCAATGACTCTAGCGTTGAGGTAGAAACCATCAAAATTACATACTTGGAACTAGGTCATACTTTTATGGCTGCCGACAGCGTTCATGCGTGTATTGCGCGAAAAATCAACACTGCTGGTGATCTGTATGACTACGAAGATTTTCAGATGAAAATAAAAGCTTCTAGGCGCAATTTGGAGGTGCAAAGTCTCCGATATAAAGACTTCGTGAAATTTTAAGATGAGATGACAGTCAAGTTCCCTAAGTCATACAACATTTCAAACCTAAAAATGGTTGAATTTAGAAGAGGTTCTACAAAACTATTCGCTAAGAACGCTTACGAGCAAGCAGAGTTTTTAGAGTTAAATGTATACAAAAAATCTCTGCAGATTAAACTTCAGAACGCAATCTCCAAAGGCAATGATATCAGTGTTCACTTATCAGATCTAGATCACCAGGACTCGTGTTCAGGGATAAATGAGAAAAAAAGAAGACCTCCTAAAGTTGGCTAAATGTATGCCCGCTTCACGTAGGGAGTTTTTTGAAAACCTCGAATTTAATGAAAACCTTCCAGATGATTATAGTTTGGAAGGAGGTCGTTAAAGAAGTAAAAAAAAAAAACTAAATCTAATCTGTAACTTGTAACTGCATAGTAAGTAAGTAATAATATTTATAATGACTGTATAATTTATTATACTTAATAAAAACAATTTATATTTCACATACCGTAGATTGGGGCTACTTTGATTCACGGGGCTAGATTGATAATCACTTCCTCTTTGTTATTTTTTCGTAATTGTGGTATCCCAGAGCATCGTGGCAAAATATAAAAATCGAATCTGGCAACACCAGAGCTGTCATCGCGACATACATCGAGTCCACGGCGATTTGACTTCTGGAAGTTTATTTAAAAAAATTGTTATTTTCAAGCAATTTTTCGACGAAAAAACTGTTCTGCAAAACTTTGGATGTGCCAAGGTATGTGTAACTGTTATGGATTTGTTTTGAAGCTATGTTCTACACATGGTTCCTTCTTTACGATTCTAACCTCTTTATTTCGATTTGTCGGCCATATTGGCGACTACAACTTGCATTATTTGGCGTGGGGTAACTTTGATTGGGGGTGTGGGGTAAAATTGATAGGTATCAAAGAAGCCCCTTTGAATGTTGTGTTTCATTGAATATTTTGTCTATCTTTGCTGTATCGTTAATATATGAGTCTATGAAATGTAACAATGGTAATTGTGTATGTTGTTATAGGTTCAATGTTGTATACAAGAAAAAACCAGGATCAAGGAGCTACAAGAACTACGACGAAAATATTCTGAATGCAGCAATCACAGAAATTTGCGATGGGGCATCTATTAAGTCGGTGTCCGAAAAATACAAAATCCCTTACGGGACGCTTTTCAATAAGTATAAGGGGTTGCATGGGAAACCACTAGGAAAACCCACAATATTCACCACAGATGAAGAACTCGCAATACTTAAGGGCGCAGCCATATGCGGAGACTGGGGGTTTCCTCTCAGTCTGATGGACATAAGAATACTTGCTAAAGCGTATCTAGACCAAGTCGGAAAAGAAGTAGTACAGTTCCAAAATAATACCCCAGGTGTCGATTGGGCCTACAGTCTACTGAAACGGCACAAAAACTCATACGGACAACGACTGTCAACAAACATCAAAAGGGTTCGTGCCATAGTCGATCGGCCTACCGTTGAAAATTATTTTCAAAATTTGGAGGATACTCTAAAAGATATACCACCGAGTAACATCTTTAACTACGACGAATCAAATGTAAGTGATGAACCCGGAAAAAAGAAAGGGAACCCGGTACAACAGAACAATGCATGGATGGATTGACAGCAATACATTCTTCGACTGGTTCAACTCGTCATTCTTACCGCATGCTAGACGTTTAGAGGGCAAAAAAGTACTTATAGGTGATAATTTATCCTCACATTTCAATGACGGAGTTCTCCGACTGTGTGAAGAATATAATATATCTTTCGTGTGTCTTATCCCGAATTCCACACACTTATGCCAGCCTCTTGATGTTGGGTTTTTCAGAGCGTTCAAAGAAGCATGGCGACAGACGCTGAGCCAATGGAAAAACCAAAATCCTAAAGCTGCGACGATATCCAAGGACGCATTTCCCTCAGTTCTAAAGAAAGCTTTGATATGTATGGATGCCAAGCCACCAAAGCCTACTAAGAACAACGACGCAAGATCTGGTGATAGGGGAGCCTCTGCAATAAAAAGAGACTTGTTAAATTCCTTTTATGCCACAGGAATTTTTCCATTGAATAAAAATAAAGTCCTCGACCGTCTTCCACAGAAACCTACCAACACTCCGACAAAGGTTGTCAATAATGTTTTGGTGACCTTCTTACAGAGCCAGCGTTATCCAGATAATAACGAACCACGACGAAAGAGAACTCGTTTGATGGTGGAGCCTGGAACAAGCGTGGGGACAGTCAGTGCCAACGGCGAGCCTGCAACTGAAACTAATGATATCGAAGAAGTTGCAGGTTCTTCCCAGAACGCTGAATGCGTGCAGCCACAAAACGAACTTCTCAACGAAGGCACATTTGTTCTGGTTAAATTTTATTCCCAGAAGAAGAAGAGCTTCGCCTACAAATATTTTTGTAAATAATACAGCGATTATCAGATAATGAGTTTGTAGTGGCAGGCTATAAAACTAAGAACAGAGAGAAAACTACTTTCAAGGCTATCCCGAATGACGAACCGTCGATTGATTTCTCTGACGTTCTGCTTATCCTGCCTGCACCGTCTGTTACAATCATTAATGAACACTACACCGAGTACACATTACCCCTGAAGATCGATACAAACGAACCTTGATATCATTTTAATGATGTTGTTTAGAAGTTACCGTTTGTTTTCTGTTTTAAAATATGCCCAAATAACGCTAATAAAAAATATTGATAAGATTTTTATTCGTGTTTTCATTTACCAAAGTAGCCCCCGTCTTCATTCATGCCCTATCTAGTACATTGCCTGTACTTATCAAAGTTACCCCCACTTAAATTGATAGCCACATATTTTATTTTGCCTGTAATTCTTTAACACTCCAGTAGATTTTATTTTTAGGGACTTGTTTGACTTCGTGGAATAAAACTGAGCATTTTTCATGAAAAAAATCATTGGGTATCAAAGTTACCCCGACCATGGTTTAATGTTGATAGCACCTTATTCTATTTTTTTTTCTCAAAAACTGGTGGATGGCATTTTTTTTACACTTACTGTAAAGTCTAAGCCGCGACTGGGATTCAAGTATTTTTTTGGATAACCTACGAAGCCTGGTTACAAAAATATGACACTTTGAATTTCTAAAACTATCAAAGTAGCCCCAATCTACGGTACCTTTCTAAGTGTTTTTATGCAATTTTACTTAATTTTATTGCCTGTCTGCTTATTTTTTTATATTTGGTAATATAAAAAACTCTTACAAAATTTTAATATGACAATTATATACATACTTATATATATTAAGTAATCTAAAGACACCTAAGATTTTTTTCCATTGACTACACAGGCTTTTATATCCATAAATAATAAAATAAACTCTAATATTATAATTACAAAACCACGTAACCCAATAATACGTGGTATTGTCATCATAAAGTACACTGTTTACTATTGAATTTGTGCGAAAAAAGAGATATTTATCATTTAAAAATACTTATACTGAATATAGAGTATTTTTTGGTAGGTAGGATTTGAAGAACTTTAAATGATCTATGATATGAAAAATACCCCAAGAAAATGTATGGTGTAGTTTAGGAATAAAACGGATAGATCTGTTAAAAACTTTAGGAGCGATTATCTCAGTTCAGTGTTTCGCGGGTTACGTGGTATAGTCATAACACGGCAGCGCGATAGTCTTCGAGGATAAGTTAGTTTGGCGAAAATAATAACTACATTTCTAAATCTCATAACCAATAATAGTTGTGGTGTTTTCGAAATGACTCGGTAATTGAGGTGGCATTTGTACCATAAATGACCCGATTTTTATGCTGTTTTGATTGAAAACGTATGCGCGTTGGTATTTAGTATCCAAATCCGAAGAAAATTGGTGTTCAGCAAAATGGGACTTTATGGGGTTTTTGAAATGACCGTTTCAATTCCAACTATGAGTATCTCGTGTTTTATTATCTGAGGTCCAAAAGAGCTATCTCGAACCTTGAACAAGAAAGAAAAAAAAACACGACCGCCGTTACAGAAAGTGAAACATGTATTTATAAATATTTTTAAAACGGTTTTTTATGAAATATTTATTGTTTATATATCCATACAGATACATGTATATATATCCATACAGATATATATATATCCATACAGATACATGTATATTTCCAGAATGTTCTCAATAAGATCTTACATTTAACACTAAATTCGATATATTAATGTTAATTTATGGACATTTAGGCATTTAGACAACTACTCACTTGATATTTATAACTATATACATGGCCCAGTGGCTTAATGCTAGAACGCCTGATCTTTTATTGTAAAGTCCCGGGTTCGATTCCCGGCTGGATCAAAATTTTCCGTTGGGATAAAATTAACGAAATGCATTTCATTTCTGTTGATCGAATGCAATAACAAAACTCACACTTACACACGTTACACGCACACATACATATCACATTCATAGTAGGGTAGACATACATTCAAAGTAGGGTAGGCTGTAAGAGATTGTCATATGATAATAAACCCACCCATTGTGAAATTTTGCAATAAAGAGTAAAAACAAACAAACAAACGACAGTTAAGGTAGGTACCTTACGATACATGGGATGACATAACGATTCTAACAATACCCCACACTTTTAATTGGTTCAAGCGTTTAGAAATTATGGTGGAATAAAGAAACGGAAAACATACATAGATGAACCTGTGACGGGCCACCCCTCGCTAGACTCCAAGTTGTTTGATGTGAGGAGGTGGTGTCAACTTGCGGGTTATCTCCCTATTGAAAGTCGATTGAAAGTATATCAGAATGGTATTTATTGTATCAGAAGGAATTTATAGTCATTTATATTGATAGTTTGTTAACGCTTCCCGAATATGCCAGGGGTTGACGCGAATGCGGTCGGCTATCTACCTGAAATTACGAGGGTGCATGGATAAGGATTATAGTTTGTGCTCAGAGTATCTCGTACTCGACACGGCTCGAGTCTGTAGGAGTTCAGACTGATGCTTGCTCGTTTCGATATGAGGAAGGAAGGAGGAGGTACCCAAAATAGTCGGACCCGTCGACCCAACTCGTGAAAGTGGTACCGGGTTGATTCCGCCGCTCTTTTGGGGGAGTGATCATTCGAGAAATGATACCCTGGTGCTATTTTCGCCGCCTTATAAAGGCCGAAAAATGACGCAATCCAAAATATTCCGACTAAAAATGTTTATTTTTTTATATTTTATTTTATTATTGTTAAGGTAATAAACCAGTTTTACAAAACATTGGGTACAAAATTATTAACTTTCAAAGATAATGCTAATAACATGTTTCCACTTAAATATTCATAATTTAAACACCTAACAGTTTTCTATGAAGAACACACTCACATGAAAGGAGGTGGGAATTGGGAAGGGGGAGTCATAAAAGTAAATACAATTTTATGTGAATACACGTTCCATAATGTATACATATTATTGTCATACATATTATTTAAATGTATTCTTGAATACATATTATTAATATTATATTATACTAGCTGCGCCCAGCGGTTTCACCCGCGTGGTGATGGAAAATTGTGATAATGATGACAGAAAACCATATATCTTTATAAATTATAGCATATGTGTTATTCTGATGTGTAAGCTATATTATTGTAAAGTTTCATCAAAATCAATTCAGTAGTTTTTGCGTGAAAGAGTAACAAACATCCATACATACATACAAACTTTCGCGTTTATAATATTAGTAGGATAGTAGGATAGAATTTAAATTTCGAATGTCAATTTCTTAGATTTTTTTCCTACTTACTTGACAGTTATCGTTATATTTTAGATAATTCACACTCTATCTTTATAAATTATAGCCTATGTGTTATTCTGATGTGTAAGCTATATTATTGTAACGTTTCATCAAAATCCATTCACTAGTTTTTGCGTGAAAGAGTAACAAACATCCATACATTCTTACAAACTTTCGCGTTTATAATATTAGTCGGATAGTGCGATTACAATGATACGTCAACACCGTCATCAATTATTGCTTTTTAAGAGCGATATATGACTAATTGAATAGGTACGTCAATATCGCCGAGCTGCGTATTATACATTTTACATACTCTATAAATAAAACAGTTTTGTGCATAATTAATGCGTGATTGAAGACCATGAAAGCTAGCTGCTTCGATGTAATTGGGAAAGGACAAAAAGAAACGATAATTCAAATGTTTCAAGAACAAATTTTGAATACGTTCAATTCATTTTACGTGAACATTATTAGCTTGGAGACCATATTTGAGACGCATATTCGAGGTGACTGCGGACGAATGCGTTGTATAAGAGTAAGAGAGAATGTTTAACTGGGAACTGTTTTGAAGATCGAAGTACGAATCCTAACACACTATATGCTTTTTTAGTGATGTTATCTATATGATAGTTAAATAATAACTTACTATCTAAAAAAACACCTAGATCCCAGATTGCATTCTTTTTGGTTATCGAGAAACCATTTACAGTAGGTATATGTTGTTTAATATAACTGATTTGACAAAGTAGTTAAAATTCGTGCTAATTCAGCACTTCGCGAGGTGGAACAATGGCTGGATTGACGTCAGTGCATTTCACTGGAATTCAATGCATTTGTTGACTGGCATGTAAGATACATGATTGGCGATTAGCTCGGGTTTGCCTACGGCAAAATGTATATAAATTTATATTTACATTTACATTTACATAGAGCGGGGTTTACTATAGAGCTATAGCATTACTATAGAGCGGATTTCTATAGAGCGGCGCACATTTACATTTATATTTACATTTATATAAATTTATATACATTTTGCATACATTTTGCCATAGGCATCCATTATTGGACGCCTCACATTTGAGTGGATCGTTACAAACCCTTAACACATAACACCCTTGTTTTGTTGGGCAGTCGTGTAAAATATAGTTAAAATTGCAATTTTGCGCCGATTGCATACGGGGTCATCTTAGTAGTTTTGTCAAAGAATGAGGTTGTTTCGTGGCATCGGGTCGACCGCTTTGAATTATCGCTATATCCTTCGGTCGATCACGCCACCGCGAACGCAAATGATAATGCAATAGGCACACGGCAAAAACAAAGAGTGCGATGCGCATGCGCGCGATAATTAGCGATTCGCCAACTCAAAACTGTGTCTTCATACAAACGGGGTAATTGCCTGACTCTTAAAATATGTTATCGGGTTATTGGGCACGTCACGCGACCGGCGAGCGGTCAAACGAACGGACGCAAACGCAACGCTAATGCGACGCGGTTGCCAACTTTAGAACAAAAAGGTATTTTTTTGCGTCGAAAAAAGGACTTTACACAATACTACAATTTGGATTTTAATACGATCAGATACTACAATTGGATTTTAAGGCGACATGATACCTGGGAACGATCATATCTGAGGAATTTTGATTAACTCAGCTAGGCAGCAGCTGAACAGTGAATTCTTTAGCATTAATTGTTGAATAATTTTTTATGTATTTTTAATCGATAGCTTTAATTGAAAGGTCACATATGTTTCTGCAACGTTACTTAAACGTGAAAACCTTTAATTGGCTCTCTGTTATCCTACTTCTCTTTTTGTTAAATTATAATAAGCTGTTGGTTGTCCTAAAAATAAATAAATAAATAAATAATTTTTAGTTTAATGAGATTTTTGAAAAATATAAGCATTAATTAAAAAAAGTTTCTAAGTGAATCCCTCGATAAGGGACCAATTTAAAATTTGGACTCAAAAAAGGTGCACATTGCCTTGGACATTTAAACTGACTTCGAAAACTTTCATTCGCGTTTACTCCTACAATGTAAGCGGTAAGTGTGTCTTATTACGATTTCAATTTATGATTTGACTGGTTAATTGTCTAGGGCATCACTTAGCCACACTTTTTATTTAGGCCCTAAATTAATTAGAATTAATTGAAACCTGAGAGCGCTCTGAGAGTTACGCTAATTATACTTTTCCATTAACACCCTTATACCACTACCGCGTAAAGATAGTTATTCTGTGCTAGCGCTGCGATTGACTGTTTAGTATGCGCCTGGTTCCCGGCGCTAGCGGACGTGGAATCTGCGCTTGACGCCTTGTCAACCCTGGAGTTTTATTGGTTAAACCCTACTAAATAGACTCCGCCTATTTTTAGCGTGTCCGCCCATTTCGGATATTTTTCTGAGGTCTCATGTCGCCTTAATGCGAAACGCAACGTGTATATGGCATCGATATTTCCAAAAATTGATTAATCTTCTATTATTTTTTTTCAATATGTCGACTTTCGTGGTATAACAGTATGGCGGCGCACTATAGATGGCGCTATAAACAGGCCTATATAGTATAACACAATACAAATGATTTTTAAAGTCAAAGCTTTTATTATTTTAAGGTTATTTACATAAAGATGTCATTTTTTTATTTGGTAAGGTATACATAATAATAAATACGTAATAATTAAGCACTTCGTTTAGATAGACTAATAGATGGAATTCTATCTCTCCGTAATATTTCGGTGATGTAATCAGCCTTTATAAGAAATGCGATAGATATTGTTATCATTAATTACATTATTGGGTTTTATAATCAATCAGTCCTTTTTGAAGAACCATTCTTTTTCAATGTTATTAGAGATGGCTAAATAAATTGCTACTAGTATGACCGTCCATGATATAAGAAAACGCATTGCGACATTTCAGTAGGGTTGCCAAATTGGACTATGGAATTGAGTTATCTTTCTTTATTTTATTTTATAAAGTTATCCAATACAAAAAAAAAGATTTTGGAAAAAAAAACAAATGTTAAAATAATAATATTCTTAACAATTTTATTTGCGAAGCTGACAAGATGCCGTTTGTGTAAATTTTATCACCCCACTAGATTGTATACCTTTTCTGTGGTGGTAGTATTCAAGACATAGTGACTTCATTTTTACTGTTTTTTTTTAAATTATTTTTTCCGATCGTTCATTCATTCTTTAAAAAAATAAATTAAATATATAAATAAATAATTAATATTAATTATATATACATAAGAAAATATGTTAATATATAAATAACTAAATAATTAAATCTATAAATAAATAAAGAAATATATTGACCAATACATTAAGAACCTTAAAAGGTTCCTTACTATGCATATATAACATTGTAAATCAAATTATTTAATATAATAATATATATTTTTTAAACATAATCAACTAAATGTATATGCTGTCAAGTAGCAAGTAACAGATATGTCAGTCAGGATGTGAGTCACTATTTCTTCGCACTGACTTCTACTGTTCGTCATGAGTCACTTGATAATATATTTTTTCAGAGTCAATCTGCTAATTGTACTCTGTTCTTTAGCTTCCATCTATCTAATATCATATATAACGAATAGCCGCTCAGACATGCCTAATCTTGATTGCTCAGAGCTACGATATTACGTGCGGAATCAGTAATGTAACGGGATTTATCCAGCAGTTCTTCAGTCAGATGGAGGTGTTCTTAAAACGTCTACCTATCCCTGTCACTGGCAACCGCTGGGCGAAGTGTCCACGGTCGCTGGCGTCGAAACGTGGATGCTCGTCGAGGCGTCCGCAAAAAAGGCGGCGTCGTCACCGGCACAGTTAAGGCGGCAACAGACTGGCCGTCCGCGGCGCCGAGTCACGGAAACCGGCGCGGCGTCCCCGTAACTCGCTCGTATCCGGGACATCGCGCCACCGTGCCACTGTCCGTCACCGTCCGCACCGCACGCGCGTCCGTTTCGATACACCATATTCACATTTTATATTAATTCAGATTAGGTACTTCGGCGCAAAATTGCAATTTTAACTATTTCTTCAAGGTCAGGTCATTTTATTGTATAGCTTTGCCGACAGAAAACTTATGATCGTAGCACTAAAAAAGACGTTCGAAAAAGAGTTTCGGTTAGTCATATTTGTTTTCTTTTTTTTGCATGTGTACGACTTTTGGGGGCTCCACGTGCAAGTCTTTATGGCACATGCACGATCATGGTTTTCGCATAGATTTTATTGTATAATATGTCGTTCCGCCCCAGACTAGAATTAGATATTATGTGATAATACTGATTGTATGTACTAGCTGCTGCCCGCGACTTCGATTCACGTAGAGTTTCGAATCGAAATGTTAATTTAAGTAGGGTGGCGTTTATTTGCCTTTTGAGACGCTACCTTCACGTATATAGTGCAATCATTGTGTCATGTCCTTCGCCACCCGCATCCTTCCGCTGAACGCTGATCTTTTCAGGCCAGCCGCCACCGCGCCACGGCTGGATATTTCAAGATGCTTGCAAGCGTTACTAATTTCAATATATCTCTTTTAAACTATACCACCTTAAAATGTACAGTATACCTACGGCTAATTTTGTCTCCATTAAACACTCGTCATGATGGAATAATTAATTTTGACAAGGATTCATACAAAATATTGCAGCAGACATGAAAGCAGTTATTGTGGCTTAAATATAAAAAGTAGATATATGCTGTCGCACACTTTTAAATAGATCTCTTTATCGTACATTACTTTCACATACCAAATATAAAATCGTTTCGTCAGCGCACGCCGACGAACATTTTCCTCCAATTTGATTTTCAAATATCCTGATTACGTATTGAAAACCAATATTTATCACAATAAATTATAGCCAATGGTACTCGTCGATAATATAGCTTTCCATTAGTTAAATATGTTTTCTAATCGAATTAGTAGTTTCGTAGATTACATCCTGCATACAAACTTACAAAGTTTACTTCTTAATAATATCAGTATAGGTATGCATTTTATCATTGTTTTGGATAATATATATGTTGTGCAATAATATAAAAACATATATTTTTTATTTTATTTTTTTTTATTTTATTTGTTACAACTTGGTATAGAGTTAACAGTGAGATCGTACAGATATGATTTGTAATTATTTATATAAGTAATAAGAAAATGAATACATCCCATACGATCATTCTAGACGAATGCCCAACTAGACCGAACAGCCTGTATCTGGGCATACGAAATATATAGCCTTTGTTTTTGGAGTAGTAGTGACGTTTGAGTAGTACTGACTAATAGACTACTTTCAATACTAACACTAAGATAATGAATAAAGAAATAAAATATAAGAAAATAACTGAAAAAAAGAAAATTAAAAAATAAAATGGCATAAAATAGTAAACATATTAATACAAATATATTTGATAAAGGGTTAGTAACATACATATATACACATATACACATACAAACATATATACATACATATATAATAATACACACACACACATATATTTTAAATTATTGTATGAAGCAATTCATTTTAGTCTTTGTATGACCTACTTCGTAAAGGAGCCATTTTTTTACTTTTATCTTAAATTGGTGTATATTTTGAACATTTTTTACTGACTCTTCTAAAGTATTAAAAAATTTTGGGGCGATGAAATACAACTGTCTTTGGGCAAAGGTTGTATGTACGTGAGGAATTACATAGTTCGTCCCTTCAGCTATTCTAGTTGGTCTTTGCTGCTGGCTTCGGGAACGTTTCTCTAAGGTCTTGTAAAAATGTATTAGGCATTGTTTCACGAACAACTGACGAATATCCAAAACACTTGCTTCGCTGAACAGCAGGTCAGAGTCATGGCGGGGATGTTTTCTGTAAGTAACCCTCAATATTAATTTCTGGGCTTTAACCAGTGGTTCAAGTACTTGTTTCGTACAGGCCCCCCATGCAATGATACCGTGCATCCATAAGCTTTGGCAAAGCGCCGTGTACATAATTTTTAACGTCGGTTTTGCCAGAATATTACGTAGCTCACGAAAGACGTATACTAACTTTCGAGTGCGTGATGTAAGTTCATTTAGTTGGTTCTTCCAGGTTAACTTGGAATCAATGGTCAAACCAAGATACCTAATCTCGCCTACTTTATGAACGATCGGGCAGGCGCAGTTGGGTGGCTTAGGGCAGTTGATAGAGTGAACCTTTAGTTGGAATTCGCTTGTTGTAACGTCTGATCGCAATCCAAATGAGACCATTTTAGTCTTTGAAGCATTCAGCGTCAGCACGTGTCTATCTAGCCAACCTTTCACAATGTCTAGATTCATCTGCGATTTTTCGAAAGCTTCTTTCCATGAATTGGCTACCGTCAGCAGGACAGTGTCATCTGCAAAAGAGACGATCCGTGTGTTGTCCCCGAGTGGCAGGTCACATATCTCGTTGACGTACAATAGGAAGAGGACCGGGCCGAGGACACTGCCTTGGGGAACGCCATATCGAACTTTTGCATTATCACTTTCGATTCCATCGATTACCGTGATCTGCGATCTGTCCTCTAGGTAATTTTTGAACCACTGATTCTCCTTGCCATTGCGAATTGGGTCGCTAAGCTATTCGATATGTTTATCCATTTTCTAACGATTATAATTTAAGCTATACGTATTTAATTTATTTTGCTACACTGATTTCTACGCACTCATATATGGGTTAGCCGAACCACTTTGGGCTATAGGTCTTACTTTAAAATGTTCAAGTGGTTTGGCTGAAGAGGCAATGCTGATTACATTGTTACATAAAGATTCCATGAGGGGCTATAAAGCTTCCAAACCTTACTGTAAATTAAAAATAAGGAATGAGGTATAGCTTTTAGTTATAAAGGGATAAGAAATGACAATTATATTGTAATGCATATTAAAATACGTGTTCTGTTATATACAATGTGATTAAAATATCATTAAAATATAACATTGTAAAAGAGAAAAATATGTCACTTTTTAACAAAACTTCGAAAGCTTTTTTATATGTATGTGTATGTGTATTTTATGGATGTATTCTTTGTAATTTTGTTTGCTTTTCGATAGGGTTTATTTCTGTTTTTTAGTTCTGTGCAAAGTTATTTTTTCATGTCATTTTTATATGATACTAGCTGTACCCTGCGCGCGTTGCTACGCCAAATCGGTCGCATTCGAAATTCAAATTCGCCGCTTTAAAAAAAAAAAGAATTTTGGTTTTATTGAGGACACTAAAAAAAATCCTTTGGTCCGATCGGCACCAAACTTCACAGGAACCATCTCCAAACTAATCTAAAGTTTCCCTTAGAATTTCATAAAAATCGGTCAAGTGCTTTAGTAGTCCATAGCGGTCATACAGACAAACATTAATTTATATATATATATATATAGATGTAGAAATAAATTGTTCAAGTAAATTTACAAATATTTCGATAGAACAATTAAATATAGCATTAGGACAGTTTAGAATTATTGAGAATCTCCAAAAAAAATATCTATTATCTCGGCATTGATAAATATAGATATAAAACGTAAGTCGTCGATAGACAATAGATATACGTTAGATGATCGACGATAGAACGATCATGTTGTAAATAATTTAATTACTTTTAGTGAATAAATATATTTGAATTGAATCGATTTGAACTGCATAACTAAAACGATAAACGGATTTTTTTGTAGTTGCTCCCCTGCTTATCATGCAATGACCAAGTAGAATTCCGCGCTCAGATCATCAACCCTCAAGTTCAACACGAGGGACCAACCCAGAAACAGAAATTAAAAAATGTGAATAGGCTCTACCAACCAACCGCACTTTGTTGGGACTGCAATTGCACAAAACTACGATGGCGCACTCACTTACATTGCATGTCACATTGGCCAAATGTGGAACATATACGGACCACTTAACGCGGTTTTTTGATCGAATGTTTGTAAGCCGATAATTATGTCGACTTTCCCGTCGCGTCGGAAAATGGTTTAGTACACATCACTTCCTTGAAAAGCGGTCTATTTGCACGCATGTTCTACTGTTACATATGCACCTCCACATGAAATGTGCCACTAATTTTTAGAAGTATTTTATACGTGGCATCACTTTATATGTAGATTTAAAAAAGTTTTTGACTATATACTCAATATTTTGATTTTGAATGAAACTATTTATTAGTTAGTATTAGTTTGCATTGATTTTGGAAAGTAATGAATCTTGAATCAAAGTGTTTTAGGATTTGATTCTAATTTGCATTGATTTTAAGATATTTGTATACATTTGGTTACAATAAAAAAAACTGGTACATTTACTAGCTTCTTTTTAGAATAAAATCAAGAAACACCTAAAAACCGTCGAAATTACCGTACGCGGTAGTCACGTTTGGTGTTGAAAACTAGTATGAGGTTTCGTGATTCCAGGCGATTTCTTATAAACCTATCTTCATAATAATATGGTCGGCAGACACCACCAGATCTTACTCTGACTATTTTGAGCATTCGTTGTGTAGTTTAGTGTGGCAGGGAAACCCTTTGATACTAGGTAGTATTGCAGCTGGGTGATCGGGCTTTTCCACGTGGTCGGGTCGTATCACGTGGGGAAGACTTCAGACTTACCGCTTTCGTCTTTTGAAGGGGTGGCAGGTTGAAATGTGACTCGGAAAAACTGAAATTGCCACTATATCTGTCTGTAGTAGTATTAATGCTCTATAGAATTAGCGGACTGATTCGACAGCGCGATGCAATGTACATACGCTACTCAATATTCAGTTATCATCATTTTGGTTATTAAATAATATTTATTTTAAAGAAAAAATAATTAATTTGAGTCTACAATCGTCTAACAAAAATATAGACTTTCAACCCTCAACCCTCAACGCAGTATTAAATTTAAAAAAAAATCACTTTTTCTCTTATAATCTCCATACTATAGACCATCTATCCCGCATAGGGAGTTTTCGATAAATAACATTTTTTTCTCCATACAAGAGCGATCCACCACCCTTTAATGCACGCGAGAGACGGCTTAGCGCGAGACACTAGGACTTGAACCCAGCACGCTCTTACTACCAGATTATTAAACCATGTGGTACAATTTTTACCACATATAGTCAATAGCTGAGGTAAGGATTAAGTTGTTCAACGAATGGGCTCCGAGCCGCCTGCGTCGCTTCGTCGCATCGTCAACGGCGCAATCACCGACCGTGAAAAAGCTCCGTATTCTCACGCCGTGTGATGTGACAATGTAATGGCCCTCCGGCCAAGAGATATTTGACCTTTAAATGGCTTCTTTACGATACGATGCGACTGTATATTAGAGTGTGCGGCGCTGCGGCCGCTTGAATGTCACATGTTAATGTGGCCATTACTTCCACTATAATGAGATATCAACGCAGATATACTATTCGAATCTTAATCTGTGCGAATGCCCAATTCAATCGAAACAACCTTGGATTTACACAAAGGAAATGTTATTACGCACGAGACAAAATACGTGCAGAGATGCTACCGGCAGATTTCGTAACTGCAACTAAAGCGCGGGGGGGGGGGGGGGGGAGGCTGGTATAGAAATAAAAAAAAAAATAAGTTGATTCATGAATCTTTTACATTTGGTATAGCTGATAAGTCTCAGATTGCTGTAGGTTAAAAAAAACTAATGATCTTTAAAAGAAAATTGAAACGCTTTTTTCTTTGGGAGATTATTAAATTTCCTTCTATATAAATTTATAAAATATTAAAAACTGTTTTCATATAGTTTTTTTTATTAGTCACACACAAAATTTGTGTGCAAAAATCGATTTTATTTCTTTAAATTTGTCGTTGAACAGCCGTTGAAAAGCATTCTTTGTGTAAAACCGGGCATCGTGAAGTAGGACGACCAAAACTAAGATGACTGATTATATGCTTAAAACCTAAATGTACCTAATCCTAAGTGAACAGCTGTAATATTTAAGCCCAGAATAGGGTGGAATGGATGAAAATTCTTGACGAACATAAAAATTATAATGAGTTGTATCACTAATGATGATGATAATCAAATGAAACAATATTTACTTCTGCCAATCATAAATTACGCTGATGTAGCGTATTTGGATGCGAAAAAGGAGCTTCCAGACATATCTACGGGAAATAATTTAAAATTAATTTAAAATTCTTTATACGCATTATTTCCTTGATTAAAAAATTTGATCACTAAACATAAACAAATCGAATGGGATCTCATCAGAGACTATAAAAATCTGCCCATTCTTACTCTACTGTTTCGTCACTATCGCGAAAATCATTCCCACTATTTTTGTAACATTTTTTCAGAGCTATCCTGTCACGGCCTACCATTATCATTACAGGAAAATATTTTGTTCGACCTTTGCAGTGCAGGCAGCTCGGCATGTTTAAAAAAACAGCTAAAATCACATTTACTGGGTAACTATCTAAGCGGTCACAAATCCTAGGCCCAAACCCCCTCCCCACCCCTTCCTTGACATTCCACCCCATCCCTGTTACGAAGCACTTTTAGCTTATTTATTGTCTTATGTACTTATATAATCGTCTTATGTATTGTCTTTATTATATAACAAGGTTTAGCCCGTACCCGCAGGGCACATATCAATATAATAGTTTTGGTATTCGTTTGTCGTTTGTACTTATTTAAAATTAAAATATTTTGATTTTTTACTGTTTTGAATTACACCACCTATTTGACCCCTTTGTAATCTGTGTTTTAAATTATAATCAATCGGCTAAGCCCATTTTATCTATCTTATCTAATATATCAATATAATATAAACCAATCAATATTTGGTTATATAGTTTATAGGCTATATAGTTTTGCCATACTTTTGAAATCTTTTTTTGAACTTTTTATTAATATCAATATAATGTTTTAAATTTCAAGATTTAGCCCGTATCCGAGGGGCACATATCTTGTACTTTATTGAACTGAAAATTTTTCAAATGGTTTTTTCAATGGCGAAAATTTTTCAAACTTACTCGACCCTTTGGAAGTCTCAAGTTTGAAGTTATAGCCACATTTTATAAATGTTAAACATTTGAATTCTTTCGAAAAAACTAATATTTTTTTGAACTCCTTTTAACTTTTTATGACGTTTTCTTGACCTCTTAAGAGTCTATGTTTCGAATTTTAAGGTTAAGACCATTCCAGCATTTCTAACCTTTTAAATATTTGTACATTTTTAAATTTTTATGAACATTTCATAAATGTTACCGATTAGGTACTTGACCCCTTAGGAGTCTATGTTTAAAATTTCAAGTCCATCGGTTTAGCCATTTAACCTGTAGATATTTAAACAGAGATATAGAGACTCAAAACTATAATATAGATATGTAATAGAAACTATATAAATATAACGTTTATAATTTTCATTACTTATTATTTACCTTTTATTATTTGTACTTGAGGCAACCAAATAGTCGCAATAACCCTGGCGGTTTATTTTACCACTATTGTATGCAAATAGGCTCTCGTATTTGCATACTTTGGTGTACAATAAAGTTTATCAACAATAACAACAACTTATTAAAAAAAACTATAAACTACACTCTGTCGTGTCAAAATTACACATGACATTGAAGATGATGTTAGTAAAAACTGATAGCTGTCTATTGTTGTGGAACTTCATTGCTTATAACTGTTGATCACAATGTTCAATCACTAAGCACAGTGGGATGTTGTCACCATCAACGGACGAACCGGTCAGCACAGGAAGCTATAACGATATTGATCGTTCTTTAAGCCTAGAATAACGTAGAGACTTGGGGTCGAATACAGTCCACCGTCTAGCTATGACAACATACCCGTGAGAGACCATTGCCTTACCGCGAAGCACTAGGAAGTGAAACCAGCGGACAGCCTCGCACCTCACTACCAGATTAGGCCGCATTTTTCCGTCCTCCAGTCTGGTTGCAGGTTCAAAGTCGTTTGCCCGGCCTCTACCTATTGTTAGCTGTAATTCAGTTCGGATTTATCGCAGTCTATGGTATCTTTGCCTGTCTACCATACAGGATCAGGTGGCCAACTTATCGTTTCAAGAGTGGCTGTCATGAGATCAACAACCACCACTGCTTCTTAGTTAACGTAAAAGATCACTTCCAGATTTCCGGTTATCAGTCGGAGTGCACAGTCGATTGGCTGACGCCGCACAATGCACACATCGCCCAGCAGCGCCGGAGGGTCGTCTTCCAGAGGATGTTCTCCACCCGTCCATGACAAAGGAAAAAGAGTCCTTTCCAGGTTCGACCCTCTTCGTGGAAGCCACTGGATAGCATTTGTACTGTGAGTTAAACAGACTTAAATAACAAGCAGGTCTTAATGGCTTAATGGCTATGTGATAGAAATGACAGATAGCCAATATGTATAAGCGACAGCGGCGCTAAAAGTGAGACTATGTGTAGCTTAGCTTGGGACTAAGACTAAGCTATGGAGTACCCGATTAAACGGTTATTCTCCTACTTTATTGTCATCAACAATAACATTATGTGAATCATCATGCGAATCAGAAGAGCTTCTCCCAAGAATTAATGCATTTTGTTGATTAAAATATCTAGGATAACTTAAATTTTATTTTTCCTAATTTTTGAATAGAAAACATTAGTGTAAGGCAAGGATACTAAGGCTGAAATGAGATTCAGCGAAATAAGCGGGTCCTCTGAACAGCCACATAAATTTAAAATTATTCTCCACTCAGATGTATGCATGCCAAAACTGGACAATGAATCAAACCACTATCAATAAATTGGAGGCCTTTGATATTTGAACGCTGACAAAATTATGATGATTAGGGAAGTGGAACAACTACACAACATAATGCTGCTAATAAACCATTATCGAAAGAAAACCATGTAGCGTCGAAAGCCATCCCCCAAAGGAACTGATCAACTTGCCGTGGCATGGAAAAGGAGTCCTTGCCGGTGGGGCTACTGGGCAGGATCTAAAGCAGAGGTACCCATACTTTCTCGACCCATAGATCCCTTGATGTTTTCCGTAGACTGAATTTTCCTTAACTTACATACTAACATTAAAAGTTTTTTACCACCTGGAACAGTACTGATCGCCTACATACGGTTTTTGGTAATGTGGAAAGTCGTAAAAAATGAAAAGTATGTACAATTTTCATTTGTTCATTTCTAAGCGTCCACGACCTTGAAGTACGAAGCAATTGGGAAAGCCGCACATAAAAGCACTTGTAGCACTATCTCGCTTGCTCATTCATGTGACGCGTTTATCCTACTCGT
The DNA here is from genome assembly GCA_944548615.1 of Micropterix aruncella. Classification (NCBI taxonomy): domain Eukaryota; kingdom Metazoa; phylum Arthropoda; class Insecta; order Lepidoptera; family Micropterigidae; genus Micropterix; species Micropterix aruncella. The sequence continues at coordinate 27,214,393 of OX155961.1, forward strand.
TCACACGGTTCCCCCTTGATGCGCAATCTTTTCACATATCTCATTCGCACCTTCCCTCGTTAGTCATGTGCGCTGGCCTCTTCAATCGACTAGCGATTCAATTTGAGTTGAGTGTTGATTTGTTTATTGCTATTATTATAATTTTAAAATACTATGCTGTATACAAAATCTGTTTAAGAAGTGATACGACATTAACGGATCGCCTGAATGCTTATGGTGACCTGCCTAGATGGAGTCTACTAACGACCCCCATTTAGATCTCGTGCACCCCGTTTTTTTTTCGCTTATATGGACCCCCTGCGAATCGAAATCGACCCCTGGGGATCCATATTGGCCACTTTCGGAATCACTCATCTAAAGCGTGAGTTGAGCAGACCAGAAATAATGAGCAGGTCCTAATAGACCAATTGCACCAGAACCTATCTAAATTCCACATGACAGTGAGAATGATGTGGTAGAAACCGATAGCGGTCTATTGCTGTGGAACTTCGTTGCGTATAACTGTTGATCACGATGTTCAGTCACTGAGCACCGACTACATTATCTTCAACTGTGACTTGTGGCGCGCTTTGGACGGTGTTATTGGCATTAGTCTCGGCCGGCGGCTGGCGATGAGTGGCGGCGGGTGATAAAAACCGGAGAACGGGGCGCCCTCTGCGACGCACCGGTGACTCATGAATAATGCATCGAAGTGCGGTAATTAAATATAAAAACATCATTTGATTCCGACGGCGCGGTGACGGTACGCTGGTTGCGCACAGCGCCACCGACCGAACATCTAATTACCCACCTGTAAATAAGACCATCCCCGACGTTACGAATGCTACGCCTGGCGGGGAACGAGATAAACGAAGAAGGCGTTTCCTTATTCCCTTCTCCAGTCGCGACACCCAATAAGGCATAAACACCAAGAAAGCGACAAATATGGTCTCCGTATTATCAGGTCCATATTAACAGACTTCAAAGAATCCAAAATAATTTCGTTCGACATTTAAATTTCAAGACGAAAAGTTATTATAATACTACTAATGAGGCGGCCTTACTATTTAAAATAAATTCGTTATCTTATCGGCTCAACTTGAATGATGCTCTGTGCCTCTATAAAATAATGAATTGTAGATATATTCGATTGCTCTGACCTGGTGGGCGAGATCAATATTAACGCCCCAATGAGGACCACACGCCAATTTGACCTGTTTCGATTGCCGCGTTTTAAAACTAATGCTTCAAGGAATGGAGTATTCACACGCTGCTGTGAGCTTTATAATACCCATTTACCTAAATGTTATTGATATATTTAATAATTCCATAATCACTTATAAATACTCCGTAAATCAAACCCTAACCGATACAATAAACTATTCGTATTAGCTATTTTTATTTATTATTATTATTATTATATTTTATATACGCCATTATCTACTTTTATCATACATGCTCACACTCCACACCTACACCCTAAACACACTCCCACAAACATATACACACACACCCTACTAGACTCTTGTGTAGTACTAAAATTGAAGGTACATTAGTTTTATTACGTAGTTGTTTTTAAACGTAATTTATGTAATTTTATTGAAATCCGTAACCGGTTTTATTTGTTGTAAATCTGTATATTTTAAAAAAATATTGTTATTGTAATACTGTGTGATTTCTCAATAAAGAATAAAAAATAAAAATCTCCTACATTCACGATGTTGTTTAAGAAAGTAATCGCGAATAATCACGTTAAAGCGGCCGTGTACGAAATCGATGTGGGCCGTGATACCTCTATAATCAATAGTATAATATAACTATAGGTAGGTAGGATTTTCGGAGCCAAAGAGATACGTCCACTCTTTGGAAGCGCTCGGCGGGGACTAGCTGAATTGAGGCGTGAATCGTATCATAGGCGAGTAACATCACGCGAAAATTAGATTGTTTTAAAAGACTTTATTGCCAATTTTAATTAATGTTTTGCATTTTTTTTTGAGGAAATGGATTGATATTGAACTAAAGTTTATTTCTGTTATTTTTATTTTATGAACGAGAGTTCTAAAAGGCAAAAATCAAAAGCAATTCTTCGCACATTCTCTAAAAAAAATTACAAAGGTAAATATTTTTTTTATCAACAATTTTATATGAAAGTAGTAAAAAGTGATTCACTTATTATATAGAGTGCTTACACAACAATACATTGTATTTTTTTCATACCGTTTAGATGTCAAAACGATTCGTAAATATGTTATATTCTAAACCTCTTACAGCAAAAACTCACAAACAGTCGCCGGTTTAAGATCAATTAATCAAAATTCTATAATAATTTTCAAAAAAGTAGCTCACTCATTAGACAATATTATAAATGATCTTTTATGTTGTGCAATAAAACTTATAGAAATACAGTATTTTAACCTTAAATTCACGTCTGCAAAATTAGGTAAATTCACGAAATGCGCAAAATTTCGTGTACGGCCTCTTAAATTGAGTTTAAGAGTTCATACATACGAGGATCTTACATCCGATTTTATAGTCGATTATTGGTAAATACTTCAGTACTGGTCGATGTTCTTGAGTAATACCTGTGTACCAATTTTCGTTATATAATCGAGTCCAAGATGACGAGTGATACTTTAGTAGTGGTTCGGTGCCAAGAATTGCACCACTTCTACTTGAGCATTACATCGAAACGTCAGATGCCCATTTCGCTCATTGTGCTTTATTGTGTTTCGGGTTTTTTGTGAATTACGATGTTTTTTCACTTCATTATTAGGCCTCTTGGAATGTTTGTGGATTTTGTTTTTAACACGAATGCTAGTCACGGAGAGCCTTATATCGTTAGTCGATGTCTTGGATTTATAATAGCTCTTATATGTAATAAATTTGAAATGATTAATATTACAAATTCATTTTTTTTATGTTGCCCTTTTCATGCCATGGAGGAAAGTAGCATTCGCGAGTGGCCGCGCGCGGCAGTGATAATTATTGTAACGTCAGTGGTGGATGAAAAATGTCGTAAGTCTTGTTAATTAGAGGAATGTGACGCGGGCTGCCGACGCGGACGTCTTATCTGTCGCCTCCGCGGTCACCGCAGCCAACTCGTATAGAAGCCGCACCGCAGACACAGACAGCACTCCACGGTTCAACGTCTTCGGATCCCCTTTTGACTGCCCGCCTTGATGCCATGGGGAGCTAACGGGCCCATGATGGGTTGGCCACGAAGACCCATGTGTTCAGGGTCGGTCATACTCACGGGTCAACACCCATCCGACGGCCTCCACGCACGGGGCGCGAACCTGGGTAGGACTTTGGCCAGCGAACCAGTTTCCCCTGGGAATCAAACCTCTGGCGCTCCTGGACGGTCTGCGCACCGTGCGGCGCAAGCCAATCGTTGTGCACTCCGACTAACAACTTGCGGTGTCAACTACAACGGGCGAGCCCGTCACCACAGGACGTTTCAACGATTTTTTCGTTCTGTCGCCCTGCAGTAAACGTAGAAGACTTTGGACAGATCAATCCAACGTCCAGCTACGTCACAACCCGCAAGAAACAAACGCCTTACCGCGAGATAGCCAGTAATTTTACCTAGCGGGCCGACACTCGCGCCCTTGCTTCCAATTGTGACCAGATTTCTCCGGTCTCTCGATTGGTTCCGAGTTCGAGGTCGCTTGCGCGGACCTCTCCCTTACGAAGCGGTGAAACGGTGTACGCCGAATCTATCGCGGACCAAGGCGTCCTTTGCCCGACTCTGAACCGGGATCGGATGGCCAATGGTCATTTCAAGAGCAGTCGCCGTAAGGTAGGCAACCACCCTCGCTCTATAGGAAACAATACAGTTCCCAGACTCCCCCGACTGTTAGTCGGAGAGCACAGTCGATTGGCTTGCGCCGCTCAGTGCGCAGACCGTCCAGGAGCGCCAGAGGTTTGATTCCCAGGGGAAACTGGTTGACCCAGTGTCCTACCCAGGTTCGCACCCCATGCGTTGAGGCCATCGGATGGGTGTTGACCCGTGAGTGTGACCGGCCCTGAACACGTGGGTCATCGTGGCCACCTCATCATGGGCCCGTTAGCTCCCACTGTTAGTCGACTAACTACTCCGACTAACAACTTGCGGTGTCAACTACAACGGGCAAGCCCGTCACCACAGGACGTTTTAACGATTTTTTCTTTGTGTCGCCCTGCAGTGAACGTAGAAGACTTTGGACAGAACAATCCAACGTCCAGCTACGTCACAACCCGCAAGAAGCCAACGCCTTTACCGCGAGATAGCCAGTAATATTACCTGGCGGGCCGACCCTCGCGCCCTTGCTTTCAATTGTGACCAGATTTCTCCGGTCTCTCGATTGGTTCCGAGTTCGAGGTCGCTTGCGCGGTCCTCTCCCTTACGAAGCGGTGAAACGGTGTACGCCGAATCTATCGCGGACCAAGGCGTCCTTTGCCCGACTCTGAACCGCGATCGGATGGCCAATGGTCATTTCAAGAGCAGTCGCCGTAAGGTAGGCAACCACCCCCGCTCTATAGGAAACAATACATTTCCCAGACTCCCCCGACTGTTAGTCGGAGAGCACAGTCGAATGGCTTGCGCCGCTCGGTGCGCAGACCGTCCAGGAGCGCCAGAGGTTTGATTCCCAGGGGAGACTGGTTGACCCAGTGTCCTACCCAGGTTCGCACCCCATGCGTGGAGGCCATCGGATATGTGTTGACCCGTCAGTGTGACCGACCCTGAACACATGGGTCATCGTGGCCACCTCATCATGGGCCCATTAGCTCCCTCCCCGACTAACAGTCGGGGGAGTCTGGAAGCTGTATTGTTTCCTATAAAGCGGGGGTGGTTGCGTACCTTACGGCGACTGCTCTTGAATTGACCATTGGCCATCCGATCCCGGGCGAGAGGCGGACAAAAGACGCCATGGTCCGCGATAGATTCGGTATATACCGTTTCACCGCTTCGTAAGGGAGAGGATTGCGCAAGCGACCTCGAACTCGGAACCAATTGAGAGACCGGAGAAATCTGGTCACAATTGAAAGTAAGGGCGCGAGTGTCGCCCGCCAGGTAGCATTCCTGGCTATCTCGCGGTAAGGCGTTGGTCTCTTACGGGTTGTGGCGTAGCTAGACGTCGGATTGTTTTGTCCAAAGTCTTCTACGCTCACTGCAGGTCGATAGAACGACTAATCGTTAAAACTTCCTGTGGTGACGGGCTCGCCCGTTGTAGTCGACACCTCAAGATGCCCGCCTTGATAACTTACCGCTTACGTCAAGTAGGGGCCGTGCATGCGACTTCGACTCCGTGACCAGACTGAAAGATGGAGAAATCTATCCGATTCTGGTAGTAAGGGGGTGAGGTTCGCCCGCTGTGTTCCCTTACCAGGGCTTCGCTGTAAGGCGTTGGACGCGTAGATTACGCGCCGTTCGTGTAGATTAATTTTTGGTTGTTTTGACCGTAAAATCGTTTACGCTCACTCCATGGGAAACAGGATGCCTTGATGTGGTATAACTCACTGGGGTGACGGGTTCGCCTATTGTAATCGACACCCCCATATGCCTCGATTGTTTCTTAGGTTCTGTCTTAGATTGGGCTTGAAATCAGATGTCAGTTAACTCATGAAATGTGGCATTAGACGACTACTAATATTACTACTAGAACTACGACTCCTAGTGTACTAAGACTACTAATTGAAGCAGTTAGAAGAAAAAGCTTTGCACGAGATGTGCATGAGCTTTGCACGAGATGTGACGCAACCTGTCAGCCAATTGGTTTAGAGCTGTTCGTTAGGTCAGTCCGCCTTAAATATGGTGTTTTGAAATTTTCTTTTAAAAGGTCACCGCAAACAGGTTGCTGAAAATGCACTCGAAGGAGCAAACAGCCCGGTGCATAGTGGTTAGGTTGAATGGGTACGATTTCCGGCTGGGTCTCCATTTCCCGTTGGGATAAAATTGTAAAAAATGTTATGTGTGAAAAATCTTACTACTTTTCTGGAAAGAAATCTTAAAACGCGTTTTTCTCACAGCCATATTTTTTGGTATTTTGCCGGTGATAAAAAAAACTACTTGACGGATCGAGTTGTTTCAAAAAAAAAGAAATTAAAATTACTTCTTAAGTGCGCTAAAAAAAATAGAAAAAATGTTTCAGTATATATTTTTTACTACTTAAACACATTTTTTGGGATATTTTTTTTATTCTTGAAAAAATATATAAATAATAACTTTGCGTTATTTTTTTTGTTCATCTAGAAAATACTCATGTAAAAAATAATATCTTAGTTTACTTTTGTAGGCTACCGCCATTTTAGCATCCTATTTTTTTTACTAAAATATTTTTTTTCAATTATCAAAAAAATAAAATTAATCAAATAAATAAAAAAGATTCGTGATCAGATTTCTCCTACAATTAACAACAAAAAAAACAATAAAAACTTTTTTTTGGCTTTCTAAACCAGGCACCCCCCCCCCCCCTTAATATTTTATTTAATGTATTTTATGCCAATATGTTTACAACAACTGACGAATTCTTTTTTACGATAACTAGCTTTAAGTTATTATTACTCCATGCTTTCAATGTATATTTTAAATTATTAAATTGATGCTGATACTGATAATACCTAATGAGTTCATTTTATAGCAAAGTAATCTAAGACCGCGGTTCACGACAGTTTGAAAAGCGCTGATACACGATCAAAATTTCATAAATGAATAATATCGGAAGGTAAGACGACGCGGTGGCAATTACTGATCACGATTTAGCGACCGCAACATAAAATCAGATAAGCCCATTAAACCACTCGAAATTCCAGTTGTCATTTAATGAATCGGCGTCACCTCTCATTACGCTTTGCGGCCGTACAAATTAATGACGCAACTAAAGAAAATTAAATTACATTCGGAATATTGGCGACTAGACTAATACCTCGTAAGGTTGTATAACGTAGAAAAAAGATGAAATAAATTGACGGCGATTCCGGTGTCGTATTCGCGGCGTAATTGAAGACGTCAGGCGATCGCATCGCAAGGCAAAAACAAAAGTCTCGGCCGACCCCGATATCCACAGACCAAAAACAAAAATGTCGACCGTCTCTTTGCAGCGTTTGCGGCGATCGCGTCGATCGTGGCGATAACGAATATACTTGCTCGTCCGAATTGGAGTCGGTAAGGAGTTTATCACAATCATCAATTTTAATATAAGGATTGATTATATAAGTTATTAGATTGCTCAATGCCGTACTACGTTTTAGCAGCTAGCACTTTAATATGAAACGCAACATGTACATATATGGTACCTACTCTTAGTTCTAAACAATGATTATTCTTGTCTTATATTCAGTAGCACAATAGATGGCGTTCTAAACGCACACATTTGTTTTTATTACTATCTATAAAAAGTTTTAACTATTATGTTCCTTTCAGGACAAAACCTGTAAATATAGTTTACTTTTGTGACAATATGTGTAATATTGGTTTATTGCATTGATTATATAAGTTATTAGATTGCTTAATGTCACACTACGTTTTAGCAGCTAGTATTTTACTATATAAGGCAACATGTACTTACTTACCTAGATGGTACTTATAGTTCCAAACATTTATTAATCTTCTATTATATTCAATAGCCCAATAGATTGCGTTCTAAACACACATTTATTATCTTTTTACTATCGATAAAAAATACCCAGTCTTTTAGGTCAAAACATCGAAATATAGTTTACTCTTGTGACTACTATATGTAATAGTGGTTTAAAGCATTGATTGCATAAGTTATTAGATTGCTCATTGCCACACTACGATTTAGCAGCTTGGATTTTACTATGAAACGCAACGTGTGGATAACACTCATAGTTTCATACATTGATTAATCTTCTCTTATATTCAGTAGCCCAATAGATGACGTTCTAAACACATTTTTGATTTTATTGCATCGATAAAAAAAATATTTATTCTTTATTTATTTATTTATTAGTTTCAAATAGTATTCAAGGATATTACAAATGAATCCAATTATGTTTCTTTTCGGACAAAACCTCGATATGAAGTTTAATTTTCTCAATTAATATGTGGAATATTGGTTTCATTTCTGTGATGTAATCAGCCTCTATGACAGATAGCAATAATTATTTAATGTTAGTATTGTTGTCATTGGTTTAATAATGGGTTTTTATATCAATCCGTTCTTCAAAAAAAAAACATTTCTTTTCAATGTTATTATAAATGGCCAAATGAATTGCTATTACTTTCAATGGACAAAAAGTACTATGGCCTTGATCAATCTATGTTTGTATATTTTTATATATCCAATGTGTTCACTGTCGTATGTTTTATATACGACCATTCAATATATAACGTTTTATTGTCCAATGGTCAAACTATCGTAAATAATTTATTTGAAATAAATAAATAATAAATAAGCAAACACATTATCATTCACTATTCCCAGCGATGGCCACCACGGATCGAGGATGCTAATCCTTGCCTATCGCTTTCGTACTGACGAACAAGACAAAAAATCGCCTGGGCACTTGCGAGCCCCTTGACGAGTTGATGAGCTACGCACAAATGAGGTATCGCACGAACCTACCAACCTTCGCATAGCTAATTAAGCGTGAGATACCGCGTTAAATTGTAAATCGGACACTTCATTTGTGTAACTCATTAGTGGATAACTCATTAAAGCGCGGACTAACATTTGAAACGTGATTGTTTTTACAATGACACCGTATTGAAATTATTAAATTTGTGTCAGCACGCCAATAGTATGGCATTCAGTTAAGGGGAACAGCAGCCTAAGAGACAGGTGTATTGCTATTTCAAAAAAAACTATTAACCCGTAGAATGCGCAGATAAAAGGTGATTTTTATGAAATGTAAATCCCATCTATGATTTTTAAGAACGCCAAATGGCGTATCTGCCCACAGTAGAGTTGAAAAATAATTTAGTTACAATATCGCAGAAAAACTCGTGCTGCCAATTCATTTAAATCTCTAAAAAAAAGAGAATAATATGAAGATGTAAGACATGAAAATACGCATGTTTCAACAAGGATTACGTATACTATATACTGGAGTATACTATATACGTATACGTTATACTATATACGCAATTGCAGGAGTATCCCGTGACACGCACTGCCAACCATATTTTCTTAAGTACAAAATACTGACTTTTACGTCTCAATATATTTTAAAATGTCTACTATATGCTAAATCAAATATTAACGAACAAGAGGTAAACGGGAATATGCACTCCCACAATACACGCAGACGTGATGACGTTATCCTGCCTAAAGTACGCCTTACGCAGACACAAAAGTCCTTTGGATATTTGAGCTATAAGCTCTTTAACCAGCTACCACTCTCCACAAGGAAGATGGAAACAAAGGCGTTTAAAAGATCTATTAAACAAAAGATCTATTAAACAAAACACATGCTTTCTATAAGCTGGGTGATTTTTTTGAGCATGCCAATTCTTTCAAATGGGAATAACATTAATATGTAACTTTTAGGTACCTCATTTTAGTTCTTATTGTTTAATAATAATATTATAAATTTAATATTTAATATGTAGATTACAATATGTAATGTAACATACCTGATCATTATACATACGTTGTTTTTTCCAATTTTGTTCTGATACTTCCTATTGTGTGATTATTTTTTGTATAAAGTGCTTGATGACTATTAATATTCTTATAATAATTATCTATTGTATATGTATACTCATGTACATGGATTCAGCTCTATTTTTTTAGCCGACTTTAGTCAACGCTATTGTCGAATTAATATTTATGCTTTAATCGTTTTATATCTACATTTAAACTGACGAATTCTAATATGCGATAATTAGCTTTAATTCATAATTCATGCTTTTATTGTATATTCTGAATAAATAAATTGAATACTGAATACTGAATACTCGGACTGTGGTCCATACGTATGAATTAGCATGACGCGTAACGGTGTTAACATGATGGTAGTTACCGTGCCGTAATGTTGTTATTTCCTTACGTCGCGACCTTGGGATCTCGGTTCTAACATGACAGCATATAGTAGTATACGTACGGTTATATTCGGACACATGAATCATGTTGATATGTTAGTATATTGTTATTTCCGTATTAACTGTACGGAAAATGTTATTAAATATATTCGAGTAAAGGAGTTTCAACAAAATTCCTTGTAATTGAACCAAATTACGATTGAAACATCTTTATTCTGTTTAAAAACGTAATAACTAAATAGTAATGTAGGAATCAATAGAATAATTTTCTCAGTGTATTTACTCAGTGACGATTTTCAGTGACATAATCAGGGTAAAAATCAGGAAGCACATCTGGTGACGTTAGAGTACGACCTAAAACCTTCGTTGTCTCTTAAGTAATATTTATCAATAAATAGGAAATATTTTGCATGCAATTTTCCACATTGCAATATTAACATTTTAATAAACGGTTTCTCCTTAGATTTTCAATTTAATAATCTATTAGAACCATTAAAAAAAAATGTTTCCCGAATTTTCTCAATCAGATCTTTCATTTGACACTAAACACGATATATTTATGTTAATTTATTGGATATTTGGACATTTAGACAACTATTTAGATATAGTTGGGGACTGAGCTGAATGTAGGCGGTAGCTGAGGTGAAGGACCGGCGTTCTTAGAACACGCGTTCTTTCGTTATCGTACATACCTATACCTATTGCTGTCGAGTAGCACCGGGCCAGTAATGTCTGTGGTTAGGACACTGAACGCTGGTCCCCGCACCTCAGCCACCGCTTACATTTAGGTCAGCCCCCAACACTTGATATTTAGACAGAGTACCCTATCACTCAGGATGACATAACGATTCTACAATACTACACACTTTTAACACTTGCAATCGCGAAGTAAAAATTCAGCTGTCACTTACGCCGGCGATATTTTCGCGCGTAAATTCGGCGCATGTCAATGACCTTGAGTAAAACGACTATAACTTGTAAAGCACTATACGGATCATAAAAAGAATAACTGTAAAATGATCCCATTGAAATTTGACATATAAAACATTATAACCTTATCTCGTAAAACAATTAAGATAATAATGAATAAATATTACAAATATTTATTATAATAATAATAATAAATATTGGCTAACCAAAATTGATTAGTTCGAGTCTTAGCATTTGTAACCGTCAAACCAAGAATGGTTAAATCAAGTAGGAGGGGTTAAATCGCGTCAAGCGTTTAGAAGTTATAGAGGAATAAAGAAACGGAAAACATACATAGATAAACCATAAACACATTACACTCTTTTTTTTGTCGGGCTGTCTTGTAAAAAGATCATTCTGACTGAGCCCCCCAACAGAAACTCAGAAGATAAGCTGTTCAAAGATCCTGAGATAGTCCAGTCAACCTTTTGGAGCGACATCATGTCGAGAAGAACACCCCTAACACTCAGACCTTTATCCAGGAATTGACCATTTATATCGCAATGATGATGATGGTAATTAGAATTCGACTATAAATAAACTGAATAAAAATATATCTTTTTTGTTAGAAGGAAATGTTACATATATTATCTTGAAAATAAATAAAATGAGGTTTATCCCAGTAATGGCCACCGCGCTGCTCTAAATTAAGGCGACATGATGCCTGAGTACGACCATATCCGAATAATTTTAGTTCTATGAGGTTTTTGAAAAATACAAGCATTAATTCAAAAAACTTTCTAAGTGAATCCCTCGATATGAAAGCAATTTAAAATTTGGACTCAAAAAGGTTGCTCATTGCCTTGGACATTAAGGCTTTAAATTGACTTCGGAAACTTTCAGGCGCGTTTACTCATACAATGTAAGCCGTGAGTGTGTTTTATTATAATTTCATAATAATGACTAGTTAATTTCTCACATTTAGCACATAGCACATTTCTCATTTAGGCCCTAAATTAATTACAATTAATTAAAACGAAAGAGCGCTCTGAGAGTTACGTTAAATATGCTTTGCCATTAACACCCTTATACCACCACTGCGTAAAGATAGTTATTCTGTGCTAGCGCTGCGATAGAGCATTTAGTACGCGCCTAGTAGCCGGCGCGAGCGGACGTAGAATCACGCTGACGTTTCGTCAACGCTGGATTTTTATTTGTTAAACCCTACAAAATTGACCCCGCCTATTTTTTCGCGTGTACGCCCATTTCGGATATTTTTCTGAGGCCTCATGTCGCCTTAAGGAAGTCTAATTAGATTTCGACAATTACTCCAAGATAAGTAGTTCTGGAATTTTTTAATAAAAAATTAAATTAAATTTTAAAAATCGAAATTTAAATTCTAAGCGTCAACATATATTTTGAAATTTTCTCTACAATAAATAACAATTAAATAATAAATTTAGTGAATATAGTGTAATTCGGCGGTTAAGTAACCCCACCAGGTTGCCACAAGCTTAAGAAATGGAAATATTTTCCTGAAAGAGTGGATCTCGCCAAGACGTGTGGCCGACGTGGCGGGTATCGGGCTAAATACCTCTAATCATGATGAACAGTACAACCTTAGAAACGGACAAGCGATCCGGATGGAGAGTGATTGGAGAGGCGGATTTTAATTACGCTAACAGGTATGTCATCGAGACCAGTTGATTTTTTGCTCTTTGGAGAGTCGATACATTTTTCTATTTCTTGATTGTTGATCGATAGTTTGATCCTTATTAAATGTAGTTTATGTAGAACTCTTTGGATGCTTTCTATTTTTCTAGTTTTCATATATTTTTGTTATTGAATTGCTGATTCTCTATGTTTTCTCATTATTTCTGTTGTTTTTAATTTTTCTAGTTTTTATGTCTTTGTTATTTTTGAATATCTATGTTTTTTTCAATTATTAGTTAATTATAGACTTTTTTATAATTTTATGAGTAATTTGAAATGTAATTTTATTTGTAGAAATACCAATTTTATTTGATATGTAATTTCTATACCCAGATCGGGTTTTTGAAAATAAATTTTTCTTATTCTTATTCTTACGCCCAACGGTGGGCGAAAGCGCGCTGATGATGAAGAAGAAGAAGAAGTAGTTCTGGCGCCGCTGTGGGCAAGTGCACGGTGGCGCGTTGGCAATATTCGTAAGTAATTAGCTGTTTCCCATTAGCGGAGCGAATGTCATTAAAATATAACAACTATAAAAATGCTTCCTTCTCCTACTACGTCCATTTATATTCGAATTCCGCAAAATCGGTTACACTTCGCGAGCATACAGCGTCCGTCCGCGGTGCATAGCCGCTGCATTACACAACCAGCTAATTGATTGCTATTCTAGGCGTTGTGACCAACTAATTAATATTTCCTTATGTGTCGGCGCTTCCGGCAGATTTATACCGTTTAACTGTTGGCGAGCCGTCTCTGCTCCGATTTTACGATCCTAATAATAATCAAAGGTAAATAACACCCTTTGCTTGCAATTACAAATATAATTATCTGTGATTTATATACGGGAGCTAAGGGGCCTTTGCTAAGTTGGCCACGAAGACCCATTCTGTTCAGGGTTGGTCACACTCACGGGTCAACACCCATCCGACGGCCTTCACGCATGAAGTGCGAGCCTGGGTAGAACTCTGGCCTTAGGGTTAGTTTCCACTAGGAATCAACCTTCTGGCGCTCCTGGACGGTCTGCGCTTCATGCTGCATAAGCCAATCGATTGCGCACCCTGACTAACAGTCGGGGGAGTCTGGAAGCAGTACTGTTTTTTATATAGCGGGGGTGGTTGCGGACCTTACGGCGACTGCTCTTGAAACGACCATCGGCTACCTTATTCTGGATGCCGTGGTCCGCGATAGATTCGGTATACACCGTTTCACTGCTTCGTAAGGGAGAGGACCGCGCAAGCGACCTCGAACTTGTAACGAATCGAGAGACTGGAGTTATCTGTTCGCAATTGGAATTAAGGGCGTGAGTGTAAGCCCGCTGGGTAACACTCCTGGCTATCTCGCGGTTAAGGCGTTGGCCTCTTACGGGTTTGTGGCGCAGCTAGACGGTGGACTGTTTTGTCCAAGTCTTCTGCGCTCACTCCAGGGAGATAGAACGACTAATCGTTAAAACTTCCTTAGGTGACGGGCTCGCCCGTTGTCGTTGACAACCCTAGTTGTGATTTATATAAGGGGAGCTAATCGGCCCTGTTGGATTTGTCCACGAAGACCCATTTCGTTCACGGGTCAACCCATTGGCGGCCTCCACGCAAAAACGAGAGGCAGGGTAGGACGCTGGCCTTTGAGCCGGTCTCCCTTAGGAGTCAACCTTCGGGCGCTCCTGTACGGCGTCAGCCAATCGATTGTGCACTCCAACTAACAGCCGGGAGAGTCTGGGAACACTAATGTTTTCTTCAGAGCGGGGGGTTATGACAACTGCTCTTGAAAGAACCATTCGGCACCCCGATTCCGGGTGAATAAACCGGGTAAAGGATGCCGTGGTCCGCGATAGATTCGGTTGACACCAAATCACCGCTTCATAGGAGAGAGGCCTGCGCAAGCGACCTCGATCCTGTATCCAGTCAGGAGGTAAGAGGTATCCTGAAGGGGAATAAGAAAATACCTACCCGAAAACAAGTGTTCGAAGGTTTGTTGTGAATAGGCCGACCTTGACCGGTCGAAATAGGAGGTATAGATTTTAGCGCGCCAGACGATTAGGAGTATGGAGTAGGATCCGGAAATCCAAATGAAACATTAACTGAGTTAATGCTAATTACAATTTCAGCTCTCACACGGCCAGACAGACAACTAAGTTTTTAAGGCGAAAATCGTAGAACTCACGAACCCTTCTCCATACATTCCTAAGTTGGCACCTTGTGACTTCATTTTGTCCACAAAAATTTATAACCGTCGATGAAAACCGTTGACTAGGTACAACGATTTTCATCTTCAGAAGAGGCTGCCGAAGAATATGAAACGCTGTTTCCAAGGTCACTACGGAGGAGTGGAAAAACGAAAATGTTTTGAGAAACAATAAATTCATTTTTGGATACTCATTATATTTTTTCTTATTCATTCCGGAAACTTTCAGTATGGTCCTCATATTTATCATAAACTGAACAAAAGAAATAGTCAAAGATTTTATACGCAGTGGTTCGGTTTGCAATTGTCTTTTTGTCGAGCGTATTTTTCTGGTTTCTTTCGCTGTTTCAGCCCCGATAGCACATGGTCGCATTACTTAGAAAAAATACATTGTTGGTTATAAGATTATACGTTGACCACGGGCATTATGGTTTAGGTATTTTTAAATCTCTGATAAATGATAGCCGGGAGCATAAATGACGCCTAGGCATGCCACCAACTAAAACAATGTTAATTCAATTAAAAACAATTACTTAATTCAATTTAAAAAAAATAGCCAATTGCCATTAAAATGGCTCAACTGCATAGATAATAAAGGTCAATTATTCTATTAAAAAATATAATGTATAGAACTGCAACTTAATGGACAATAACCTAATATACAGACGGTTCCAACGTGACTAACGAGTGATTGAATACATTTTAAAATCGCGTAACTTAAAGTTGACATTTATCTAAAAAAATCATTACAATTTAGTTACCCATCCGATTCAAGAGTTGTTTCGCTGTCAAGTTAATAACTTAATAGCAGAAATACATAAAAAAACAAGCTTTTATGAAAATTCTCATGCAGCAGCCATGTCACAGTAGTACTTAGAACGGGCTATCTTTATTAAATGCTTTACATAATTTCGTGTTTGTGCTGACCGTTGAGGAGTCCTCTCGTTGAAAGCCAACCCTGTGTGCAGTATACCTGTCGCGATAAAACTTAGAAAGGGTTATCAAATTAAATGCGTATACACAATTTCGTTTCTTTGCTGTTGACCGTTGAGGAGTTCCCTCGTCGGGAGCCAACCCTGGGTGCAGCAGCCATTACATGGTGAAAAGAACGGGCTATCATAATTAAATACGTATATAATATTGTGTGTCTGTGCTGTTCACCGTGGAAGATTATCCTCGTCAGGAGCCGATCCTGAGTATAGAACCAGGTCAAGCTCACCATAAAAATGCATTGTCATCGGAACTGAACAAACTTGTAAAATTACGAATTGTGTCTAATTTATTAGTATGTTTTTTTAAAGAAACGTATTGATAACGGTGCAAGCCTCTGGAACGATCTCCCAGCAAACATACGAAACTCGCCTTCTTTACCATCGTTTAAGACTCGCCTTAAAAGGATTACTACCTTTCGAAGAAGTAACCAGTTCTTCCCTTTCCCTCCTCTTCGTCACCCGATTTCCTCTCCTCGGGCATTATTAGTTTTAAATTCTTCCACTTGTCTGTATGTTATGCAGACGGCGTGTATGTTATGTAATAATCTTTATTTTCACAATGCGCGCATGTACCACTGTGTTTAGGTTAGTTGTAAGACATTGCCATGAGGCAATAAGCTCGCCTTTTTGTATAATAATTAAGTGCAAATAATGAGTTCATTATTATTATTATTATTATTATTTTAAATGTTGTAAGCTATATTATAAATAATCTGATATATTTCAGAGTTTCATTTGGCAAGGAAGAAACTCTATGTGCATCTTTATACTATTCTGCAGTAACGCGAAAAATCACGTGCAAGGTATGGTTTTTAGAAGGCATGTATTATATATTTAAGAGTACGAAATAATTACTTAAAGGTTTTTGTATTGAGTAAAGGAAAGGCTTTTTGAACATCATTTTTATTTTCAAACAAAATCGAAATTATCGGTTGTTAAAATAACGAAAGTGTACATACATATACTCGTAATAAAACTTTATTTTAATAAAATTAAACCCTAGGTAGTACACTTTTAGTTGTTTGACATTATTTTTATTATTTTTTTTATCAAACCAGTTCATAGGAGTTCCTACACTTGGTTATGTTAAAACTAATAAAAATAACAAGTATAATATTTAAATAAATACCTATTAAGGTATAAGATATGAACGTCGGTATTGCAAGGTATGAACGTTGAACAACCAAGCGCAGATTTTCTAGGTTATATAGAGGAAACAACATTTTCCAATATTTTCAATCAAAATTCTTACATAATTTCGTAAAATTTTCATGTGGACAATAGTACTAAATAATCAAACAAATATTGGATAATTCCACAAATTTTCATACGGGAAGATATTTTAAAGAAAAAACTCAAATACAAACAAATCAGTAATACCTAATAATTATAGTCAATAGCCAATAGTTAGAAGAAGAAAAAAAACGCAATTGTAAAATAGTCAATAATAGAAAGAATTAAGTAGGATCACTGGCAACACTTTGTGGCATATCATATAATCAGTTTTTTGCTACCGATATCTAGTATGACATTTTAATTGTACATATAATCCATTAAAATGTATATTTTTGTGAATTACAAATATATATATATATATATATATATATATATATATATATATATATATATATATATATATATATATATATATATATATATATATATATATATATATATATATATATATATATATATATATATATATATATATATATATATATATATATATATATATATATATATATATATATATATATATATATATATATATATATATATATATATATATATATATATATATATATATATATATATATATATATATATATATATATATATATATATATATATATATATATATATATATATATATATATATATATTTTATATATAAATATATATATATATATATATATATATATATATATATATATATATATATATATATATATATATATATATATATATATATATATATATATATATATATATATATATATATATATATATATATATATATATATATATATATATATATATATATATATATATATATATATATATTTATATATATAAAATTATTTTCAATAATATATAAAATTAGATTCATGAAAAGTTACTTATCTGGGGTCCTGGTGGACCAGAAACATTTAAACGATAGTTAATGTCCTCTTTAAATACTTAGGGCAGCGGCACCTGTTTCCGCAATTGATAACTTATGATGTTCTTAGTTATTGCAGCCGAATTACTGTATGCCCTTGGATGTAATAAGTATAGGAGGATGGTTTCTGTAACAGAAATGGATGTTAGTAACTTATTTTAGAAGAAATTATATGACTGAGAATATTTCGACACTAGTCGTATTCATCTCTATGACATTTCTCATACATACATACATATATATATATATATATATATGTATGTATATATATATATATATATATATATATATATATATATATATATATATATATATATATATATATATATATATATATATATATATATATATATATATATATATATATATATATATATATATATATAGGTATATATATATATATATATATATATATATATATATATATATATATATATATATATATATATATATATATATATATATATATATATATATATATATATATATATATATATATATATATATATATATATATATATATATATATATATATATATATATATATATATATATATATATATATATATATATATATATATTATTGTATTGCAACTTGCACGGAGAAGGTTAAGAGAAAAAGTCGCTATTGTCAATATTCTAAATTTCATATTAATATTTTTAGATCTAGGCATGTAGAGGAGAGAAGAAAACGTTGCGCATCAAAGCCCTAAATTATCTCTGAAAGCGTATAAAATGTAAGCGTTGAAAGTGTATAAAATGTATACACTGTCAGCAACCATTTTCGCATTTTCGAACATTGTAACAAAATGTGACGTACTCAAATGTATTTTTCTTACAACTGGAACGAATAATAAATAAAATTATGATAATTATGATTATGAGTTTTGTCGAGATACCATCTGGAATCCACAGGATCAATTAAGGCAGGTTCGTGTCGAGGTCGAGCCACCAATAATATTATTGTTTTAATACGAATATTGATAAATATTCATGCACGTTTGTCGCGGCCTCAGCGACTGCGACCGCATGCGCTCATCTGAGCGTGAGTCTTTCTCGTGCGTTGCGTTCGTTATAAGGGGAGAATGACCGTCACTGATGACGAACAAAAAAACACTGTAGTACTTACCGTACTGTGCGAGTTTAATTATTATAGCTAAGCGAAGTTGTAATACTTAGAAGAGAGCTGTATACAGTGTGTTACAAGCGTACAGGTATATATTTTAAATGGACGGTTCTGCATATCAAACTAATCAAGAAAGCCGTTTTTTTACATACGAATTTTATTATACAGTCAATTATTATACATAAATTACATAGTTGAAAGTTATATACAACTTTTTTTTGATTAGGGATTTTGTAACTAAGAATACCTACATTAAAAGCAAAAAAAAACACAATTTTAAAATTTAAAAAGTTTTTACTTTCCATCTCCCGGCTCCATCTTCAGACCCTCGTCACATGTGTAATGAAAATTACTCATAACAACAAAACAAACGAGCCCAAACTCGACAATCATAGCACTTTTAATAAATAAAACATATTACGAACATAGATCAATGATTAGGTTAATCCTGCGAGGCTGTTGCCGAAAATCCTAATACCGCACTCGAGTTGCTTTACTCGTGGTTTACGAGCAACAGGCTGGTATTAAATCCAGAAAAAAACTGTCTATATGACATTCTCAAACATTCTTAGATCAACCGACTTATATATTAAAATATTGAATAAAAAACTCAAACAAGTACCGAAACAACATTTTTGGGGATCACATTAGATAGAAAACTGAAGTGGAAAGAACATTGTCAAAATCTATCAAGCAAACTTTCTAGCGCATGCTACGCATTAGGAATCTTTCAATTTATTTTAGATGAAAGTGAAACTAAATCGTGTAAAGGTTTAGGTGTATTTTATGATTCCATTAATATAATAAAAGATTCGATCATACCTAGCCTATCTCCTACTTCTTAAGATTTCACTAACTGCCATCCAAAGGTACTTTATTACCTATATGATAATTATATTATAACATACTATTGTATTATATCATTACGTATAATAACTATTATTGTCCAATTACTTATAATTCTCTTTTGCTCTATCCAAATAACCTTATTACCAACATATTTAATTATTACTTTTCTTACCCTTATATTATTATTAGTTTTTTTATTTTTTTACTTAATGTTTCACACACATTTAAAACACTAGGTTAATACGATTAATATCTACCTTGCTGGAGTGATGCCCGTACTAAGGTAGACTTTTATGTATTCTTTTTTCTTTTTTTTTTTTTTTTTAGTTGCTAAGTGTAACTTAATGAACCATTGTTTTATGTGGTAGCTCTATATTTACACAGATAGTACATATACTTAGTCTATTTTAGTAACATGATATACATGATTTATTATATTTTTTCTACTATCAACGTATTCATGTTATTTCAATGTTAATTTGTAATGCAAGCATTGCAAACTATTCATAGGACAGTAAATTTGTTTCGTTTGAATATGTTTTTAAAATACTAGTATCATATATTAGTAACATTGGACAAAACCTGGCCGTAAATATATTGTCAAACCTTAAAACAACTGAGTCCGCGCTAGCTGATAATTTTAATGTACGAGCCAATAGCCAAACTTCATTTAATTTTGAATTCACTCCAGTCGATATCAAAGAAGTCTGTCAAATATTAAGTGACCTCAAGGACGATTCGGCCCCGGGTCAAGATGGAATTCAAGTGGCCATGCTTAAAACGGTGCCTAGCTTTATTTCTGGCCCTCTTACGCACATCATAAACAGGAGCTTCGAAAGCGGAATTTTCCCGGAGTGTTTAAAATATGCCAGAGTTACTCCAATATTTAAATCTGGGGACGAGGAAGACATTAGTAATTATCGCCCGATCTCCCTGTTGAGTGTAGTATCAAAAGTGATCGAGAAAGTGGCCAAATCTAGGCTTATGCACCACCTGGAATCTGCGAACTTACTATCAAACAATCAATATGGCTTTAGACAAGGTCGGGGAGCAAACGAGGCCATAAGTTCGGTTACAGAACTTATTGCCAAAAAACTTGACGAAAAGAAAAAAGTACTTGGTATTTTCCTCGACCTGTCAAAAGCCTTTGATACAGTCTCTCACAAAATCCTAATAAGAAAGCTTCACCTTTTTGGTATTTCTGGTAAAGCTAATGAGTGGCTCGAAAGTTTTCTTACAAACAGGTCACAGATCACTGCGATAGGGGATCAGGAAAGTAATAAACATAATGTTTTATATGGGGTGCCGCAGGGCAGCGTATTGGGTCCTTTACTCTTTCTGATGTATGTCAACGATTTATGTGATATGACACTTGAAGGTAAAGGAGCCATAATCTCATTTGCAGATGACACCGCTGTCATAATTGAGGCAGATACTTGGGATGAAGCGTTTACAGACGCGCAATGCTCCCTGAACAGTATTAAAACATGGCTTGATCGACATATATTGACACTCAATATCTCGAAGACGAAGTACCTAGCATTTTCACTCAGACCCAACCTAACCTCCAACGTATTACCCTTAAAAATTCACCAATTTAACTGCAGTGTATCTTCAACCCAGAATAATTGCAAATGTGAGCATATAAACATTGAAAAAAAAATTAGATATTTAGGCATAGAAATAGATTCCAAACTCAATTGGGAATTCCAAATAAAATCACTTACGGCGCGAACAAGGATATTACTGTACGTGTTCCGCGAACTTAGGAATGTACTGAGTAAAGAAACACTGCGAATGGTGTATATGGCTCTTGGTCAAAGTATATGGGTGCATGGAATTATAGCGTGGGGCTCATGTACAAAAACAACAATGGACCGACTATTAAAAGCACAAAAGTTACTAATAAGAGTCATAAACAAAAAGCCTCCTCGGTACAGTTCAAACCAGCTCTTTGCGGAGTTTAAGGTTTTGGATATCTGCCAGCTATTTATTAAGCAGTGCCTTGTAAGCTTTCACAAAACTAAAGAGTACAGAGCAAGAAGTCAACAATTGTACTTAACGAGAAATGCTGGTAAGGAATTTTTCACAATTCCAAAGGTTAAAAGCACATTTGCCCGAAGACAATGTTTTTTTATCGCCCCGAAAGTTTATAACTCACTATGTGAAACCACGAAAAACGTGAAAAATTATGTAACTTTTAAAGGTAAAGTAAAAAACTGGCTTCTAGATATTGGGCGTTCAAAAACTAAAGACCTTATTAATACTGTAGGGTGAATATTTAAAAAAAAATATGTATTTGTAAAATTGTGCAATATTACATATCATTTTCTTAAACATATATACTAGAATGTAGTGTTTATTCATATATTTGTATATATTATTACTTATTTTCCACTTAAATTTATTGTATATAATGTAAAGTTTACTTTATTTTTAGCCCTTAATTGCATACATATATATAATTTTTTTTTCTACTTTAAATTTTACTTTAATTTGTGTAACAACACATTTGTTAGATTTAGAAATATTTAAAATTGATCACCTTCGTCAGTTCGCGAGTTACAAAAATACAGTTACTGTTGGTATAACACAGCACAGCCAGAGACAGACCTTCTAGGTCTAGTTGGTTGTGCGATTTCGCCTCATTCGGATATGCTAGCATATTTATATCCATAGAGCTATGTTTTTCGCTATTATAATGTTTGTTCTTAATTATTCCTCATGTACAACAGTATGCATGTCCTTGTATTTTTTTGTTCTTGTACGTTATAAATAAATAAATAAATAAATAAATAAATAAATATTTACAATCTGTAAGTTTGCTATAAAATAAAATAAATAATTAAAAACTGTGTACTATTAGTTATCTTTAGTCAATATTAAGATATGGTGTAACCTGCTGGGGAAATTGTTTTGACTGCAACAAACCCCAGATATTTATTTTACAAAATCAAGCAATCCGAATAATTACAAAAGCAGATAGCAGAGATACATGTCGTCCACTTATTAAGCATCTAAATATACTAACTTTAACGCGTTTGTATTTACATAAATTATTAGTAGGCTTTTATTCTAATAAATATAGCAAAGAAAGAAGATCTGAAGTACACAACTTCAATACAAAAAATAAACAAAATTTTAGTTTACCGTTCACGAAAAGTAGTACATATATATATGCAAAGCCCGGAATATTCTAGCGTCAAGTATTATAATATGTTGCCTTTAGCGGTAAAAAAATAAAAAAACGAGTAGGTTCAGTTCCTAATCAGTTGAGTGATGCCCTAAAGAAATTCCTATCAGAAAATGCATTTTATTCCATTAAAGATTTGTTGCAAACTCAACATGGAAACATAATTATGAAAATATTATTTAATTCACCGTAGTTTTAAAGACAAATGACGTTTAATCCTTCATTGTTTTATTTCCAATATTTTTTGTTATTTCCTTGTTCGCTTTCCATATCATCTATATTCAACATTCCGAATTATCATCTATATTCAACACACCATAAAGGAACACGAGTAACAACAACCAGACAGCACTTAATTCAAAAAAAAGAAAACAAGTTTTGTGCAAAAACACTTTTCTTACTATGCTCCTCGACTGTTCAACAAAATGAATAGTGTTTTTCCTGCAGGACTGAAATCTAGGAATAGTCACGACGTAAAGAAAAACCTAACTAAGTCACTTTTGACTATGGGTCGACAAGATACGGAGACATTAATAACATGTATATTAAAATAGAGCACGATTTGTGATTTATCTATAAAGTATATATTTATTTATGCACGTACGTGTATATTTATATGTATATATGTAAATTTAATATTATTACTCTTTATTATTTTGGAGACATATTTATCTTCTTAAATTTAACATAATAATATACAAATATAATACAGCAATTTACGAAAACCACTCTACCTTCTTTTATATTAAGCCTACCTTAGTACAGGCGAGGCCTAGTTAGGATGGCTTTGAATTTACAAATATATGTAATATTAGAGATTAATAAAGAATTTTGAATTTGAATTTGAATATTTGGTTCCAAGTGATTGGTACTGTCATTGTTTATATCTCTAATTTTCTTAACAAATACTTTTGATAATTCAATCACAAAAAGACAAAAAATGTTTCAGTTGAATCTCATGACCCGAACAGATTATAATAGTGATTCAAATTAAATTATGCCAATCATTAGTATTGCTTTATAAATAGGATAGAAAACGAATTTACCGCGTGAAATTTGTAGGACCCGACGTTTCGGTGACGTTGCAGCCGCCGTTGTCTAGGGTAGACTAAAGAGCTGTCAGTCCGTTGTTTTGCGGGTGGGCCGCAAACCGCTGCCGCCACTGCGTAGGTTATAACGGTGGTGGGGGGCCGGGCTCGGAGCGCGGGAATTTTTAAAATCCGTCTTGCACACAACACTCACTGTATCCTGTTTTACGTCTTTGCGTTCGGCGTTCGGCGGCGGGAACATTTTAAGAAGAGGGTTCCACGTAGAAGAGAGTTTGTAGCCGTCATCTCTATTGAAGTTCGGAGTTCTTCTTATTTCAATGGCTTCCCGGATCATGCGAGGAAAGTAGAATTGTTCCTTGGATAGAACAATGGGATTTTGAAACTGCATCCAGTGGTTACTTCCGCTATCCAATATATGTTCGCAGATCGCCGATTTTTCTTCTCGCTGAACGTTTTTAACAGCTTTGATGTGTTCTGTCAGTCGCGTGGCTATGGGCCGTTTCGTTTGTCCAACGTAGGCTAGACCGCAGCTGCATTCGACTTTATACACACCCGGGGTTTGCAGTGGTATTACATCCTTTACAGGCCTCAAAAATCGAGCTATATTTTGGGTCGGTTTGAAGATCGTTTTTATATCGAATCTGTTTAGCATCTTACTTATTCGATCAGTCACGCCCTTGACGTATGGTAAGAATGCTCTTGATCTGCTCGGTTTTTGAGTTTCGTCCGTATTAGATCGTGTGCGTGTCTCGTGATATTTTCCGTATCCATTTTTCCTAAGGACATCATTGACATGTTCCATCTCCTTCGGAAAATGCTCAGTGTCGCATAGATCGCGTGCTCGATTCACGAGCGACGTTTGCACTGAACGTAGATGGTAGGGATGATGGTGTGAGCTTGCATGCAAATATCTGTCCGTATGTGTGGGCTTCCGATATACCGTATGTCCGAGAGTATTGTCACTTCTCCTCGTCACTTTGACATCCAAAAATGGTAAGGAGCCGTCCTTCTCTACTTCATAGGTGAAACTGATTTTTGGGTGTATGGAGTTTAGATGACCCAGGAATTCTTTCACCGTTTGAATGTTGCCTTTCAGGATGCATCCTGAAAGGCAACATTCAAACGGTGAAAGAATTCCTGGGTCATCTAAACTCCATACACCCAAAAATCAGTTTCACCTATGAAGTAGAGAAGGACGGCTCCTTACCATTTTTGGATGTCAAAGTGACGAGGAGAAGTGACAATACTCTCGGACATACGGTATATCGGAAGCCCACACATACGGACAGATATTTGCATGCAAGCTCACACCATCATCCCTACCATCTACGTTCAGTGCAAACGTCGCTCGTGAATCGAGCACGCGATCTATGCGACACTGAGCATTTTCCGAAGGAGATGGAACATGTCAATGATGTCCTTAGGAAAAATGGATACGGAAAATATCACGAGACACGCACACGATCTAATACGGACGAAACTCAAAAACCGAGCAGATCAAGAGCATTCTTACCATACGTCAAGGGCGTGACTGATCGAATAAGTAAGATGCTAAACAGATTCGATATAAAAACGATCTTCAAACCGACCCAAAATATAGCTCGATTTTTGAGGCCTGTAAAGGATGTAATACCACTGCAAACCCCGGGTGTGTATAAAGTCGAATGCAGCTGCGGTCTAGCCTACGTTGGACAAACGAAACGGCCCATAGCCACGCGACTGACAGAACACATCAAAGCTGTTAAAAACGTTCAGCGAGAAAAATCGGCGATCTGCGAACATATATTGGATAGCGGAAGTAACCACTGGATGCAGTTTCAAAATCCCATTGTTCTATCCAAGGAACAATTCTACTTTCCTCGCATGATCCGGGAAGCCATTGAAATAAGAAGAACTCCGAACTTCAATAGAGATGACGGCTACAAACTCTCTTCTACGTGGAACCCTCTTCTTAAAATGTTCCCGCCGCCGAACGCCGAACGCAAAGACGTAAAACAGGATACAGTGAGTGTTGTGTGCAAGACGGATTTTAAAAATTCCCGCGCTCCGAGCCCGGCCCCCCACCACCGTTATAACCTACGCAGTGGCGGCAGCGGTTTGCGGCCTACCCGCAAAACAACGGACTGACAGCTCTTTAGTCTACCCTAGACAACGGCGGCTGCAACGTCACCGAAACGTCGGGTCCTACAAATTTCACGCGGTAAATTCGTTTTCTATCCTATTTATAATGTCAAACAACCGCGATAGTCTTCGATTTTATATTAGTATTGCTTTTTTCCCTTGGAATTGTATTTTAAAGTTTTTATATTATTATGATCAATTGTGAAAGAAAATAAATGCGGATATCACTCTGAGTAGTGGATTGAGAGTTATGAGCTTATGAAAAATTTTTTTTCAGTCAGGCCTGCATATTTAAATCAAAATGGACCAAAATGTTAGTTATCATTGACTGACCAAATGGTGAAGATTCTAAAAACTTCATCTACCGACATTTTTTATTATTGTTAATTCTATGATCATGTTACTTCGTCATTGTAAAATAATATGTTTAATATTGTTTGAATTACCTGTTTTATTCTTTTTAAGAATTTTGTGTTTTATTTTGATTCTATATGTGCGGCACTAAACCATCGCCATACATAAAGTCTATCGTGGGACGGACTACGGTCTAGCTAGGAAGATTCTGCAATGAAAACAATTCATTTGTAAAATAGAAGATGAATGAATTAATATTATTTTATTGTATATAGGAAATTCGTCTTTCGGCGCCAAAGAAAACATGGCTAGAGAATATCGAAGACGAATTAAAGAATCAATGACTACCGTATGTCGAAGATCGAGACCTCGCCAAAAATCGTCAAGAATGGAAACTATCCGTGAATGGAGTACGAGATCCAGCGGCACCGACACCAACGTATTGGCACAGTATACCCGAGACAGTAGCTTCTCTTAGAATAAATGAATAGTTTAAAACAAAAAACTAAAAACACGCTTTTGGGCTATGATACGATATTCACATACACACGGCTATGATGCGATATTCCATCATGGAATGCCAGTGCCTATCTTCCGGCTTCATTAAACCTAATCGTGGTCAAAGTTCACCTAAGACTTTTCTAACAAGTCCACACACAGCTATGATACGATGTTCCATCATGAAGTTCCAGTTCTTCAATCTTCCGACTCCATCATCAGATCAGTTCAACAGTACCATATTATTGTATTGCCATCAAAACTACATACAGCTGCCAATTTTCATGACCCTACGATCCTTGGAAGATGGTTACATTAGTTACTTTAGATTCCATTACATAGTTGGTTACATACAGGTCGACCGAATAAAAGCGTGTTAAAGTTTAAAAAAAACACTAAAAACACGTTTTCATAAATGCACGTAAAAACCAAAAAATGCCTATCTTCCGGCTTCATCATCAGACCTTGAAACCTAATCGTGGTCAAAGTTCATTCCAAGACTTTTCTAACAAGTCCAAACACAGCTATGATACTATGTTCCATCATGACGTTCCAGTTCATATCTTCCGACTCCATCATCAGATCAGTTCGACAGTACCATATTATTGTATGGTCGTCGGAACTACATACAGCTGCCAATTTTCATGATGCTACGATCCTTGGAAGATGGTTAAATTAGTTACCATAGATTCCATTACATAGTGACATACAGGTCGACCTAATAAAAGCGTGTTAAAAATGAAATGAAATGAATGAATGAAATGAAAATCTCTTTATTGCACAATAAAATAAGGTACAATGGCGGACTTATTGCTACACTACAGCAATATCTTCCAGTCAACCAACATGCTGGTGTGAAAAGAAGAGTAGGCAACAAATTATAGCCTAAAATAAAATTTGAAATTATAGCATATAATATACATTGTTTGTGTATCTAAAGTAAAATGTAAATATATAAATAAATTTTTGAGTTTGACATATTATATGTATGTATATGTATATACATACATATTTTGATATATTAACAAATAAATAATAACAAATAATAACAAATAATAAATATATTAACAAAAAATGAAATCAAAGCGAATACATCACAAGTCGTAAGGGCTCGGATATGGACGCCAGATGTTCCGCTACTCGGCCTACGCAGATATCTGAACGGTTGAAATGTTGCCAGCCTTTACCTGGCCATAATGCTAAACGTTCGCGTTCGTCGAGACGTACCCGTCTGAACACATTCCTCGCACCCTCTTCCCGCAATGCCCTGTAGCTCGGGAATAAAGCTACTGGTTGGTATACTGTGGTATTGGCAGCGAGGGAGACCCCCTTCACAATCTCCGGCTATGGAATATAAAAGAAGAGGACTGTTTTTATTATTATATTGGGATAAATAAAATAAAATAAATTAATTGTTATTCTGAGTGCACAGTTGCATCACTTTTGGTCAGCTGAGTTGCATAATAAGTAGCTCGGTGCGATGCTATTGTGGCAGTGCGGCGTTTAGATATTGTGAGATTTAGCAAGGAGGGCTCAGTCCGTCACTGCTGTACCGCCTAGGTTAATGGATTTCATGTTATCGCAGAGATGAGATCTGGGGGATTGGGCAACGCGGCTCGGCGGTCCGGCCCCGTCCAACAATGGGAACAATGCATGCGGCGCTTTCTGCGATTGCTAGCGGAGCCACCTCCAAACGGAGGAAGTCCAGCCGCCTCGTGGACGCCTTAATATTCAAGTGACCAGCGGCGCATGAAGCTGCTTTGCGAAACGGACGACATACGTAAGCGCTGCTATTGCCCAACTAACCCTTCTCAGCGTGAACAGTAAAAAAAATCTGTAAAGTGTGCCACTGTGATTGAATGAAGTTTTGTCCGCGTCGTATGTGCCGCACACTTACGACAAAAGTCACACGATAAAAAAAAAACGGTTTTGTCTCCCCAAAACGCCCTCGCTACCAGTTTTGACCAGATTTTTCAGGCCTCCTCACTGGTTCGGGATCGCTTACGCGGTCCTCTCCCTTACGTAGCGGTGGTTCGGTGTCTACCGAATCTATCGCGGACCACGGCGTCCTTTGCTCGGCTGTTCACCCCGGTATCGGGTAGCCGATTGGTCTTTTCAAGAGCGGTTGCCGTAAGGTCAACAACCACCCCCGCTCTATAGGAAGCAAAGTCGCTTTCAGGCTCCCCCGGTTAACAGTCGGAATGCAGAGTCGATTAACTTACGTCGCACGGCGCTCAAACCACCCAGGAGCGCCCGAAGGACGAGTCCCACTCGAATCGCTATGAGTTGAGTAGATCCTAACGCATGGGTTATAATGGCTTAGCTGCACGGGCCCATTAGCTCCCAAATGTATTACATTATGTACAACTAGGGCTGTCAACTACAACGGGCAAACCCGTCACATCAGGAAGTTTTAACGATATTAGATCACTTTGTCTACCGTGGGGTGAGCGCAAAAAACTCAGGACGAAAAACAATACACTGTCTAGTTACGCCGCTTGCCCGTCAGAGGCCAACGCCTTAAGGCGACGCAACGGGAAAGGTACCCAGCGGGTAGCCTAGCCCCCTGATTACTAGTTTGGAAGGATATCTCCATCTGGAATTAACCTACAGGATACATCCTGCCTCCTAACTGGTTACAGGATCGAGTTCGATTGCGCGGTCCTCTCCCTTACGTAGCGGTTATACGGTGTCTACCGAATCTATCGCGGACCACGGCATAGACGATGGTCGTTTCAAGAGCAGTTGCCGTAAGGTCAACAACTACCCCCGCTCTATAGGAGACATTACTGTTTCCAGACTCCCCGACTGTTAGTCAGAATTCACAATCGATTGGCTTACGCCGCACGGTGCGTAAGCCGTCCAGGAGCACCAGATTGTTGACTCCTGGGGAAACTCTAAGGCCAGAGTCCTACCCGGGCTCGCACTTCATGCGTAGAGGCCGCCGGATGGGTGTTGACCCGTGAGTGTGACCGACCCCGAACAAATGGGTCTTCGTAGCCAACTCAACAAGGGCCCATTAGCTCCCTACCCTCCGACCAAATTATGTACAGACCTATTACAATGTATGGTATGTGCACTTACAGCGGATTTCGTGTTTGGATCCATCCATCGGATACTGCGTTCTACTTTAGCAGCGTCCGACATGACTCACGACAATTATAATTGAGGAAACCTTCTTTATTATGCCAAGATGATAATGATACGGCCCAAAGTTGTGAACGGCAATCAAATGGAACGACCAAATGAGATTACGCCGATAGAATGTAAGGTTACATTTTAACACACTCGTCAAGGCTCGTTTCAGTTCAAGGTGCCATTATATGTATTGTATAATAATTACGAATGTTATTAATAACTTGGGATATAAAAATGTAATAAGCCTAATAATTATTGTGATAGCCAAACTCGTTAAACCGAATGTCGATCTTGGATTTAGTAGCATCGATTGTACCTTAAATTACTTAAGATTATTTGACAGCGATAATGTTGTTTGGGAATCGATTATTTATTAGGATACCTACACACTTTGGAGTTGTCAACTACCACTTTAGAAATTTTTAACAATATTAGATCGTTCTTTCATCCGTGGAGTCAACGCAGAGACAAAGGGACAATACAATCCAACGCCTTACCGCAAACCACTAGGAAATGGATACAGAGGACCGACCTCGCACCCTCACTACCAGATATGCCGGATTTCTTCGTTCCCCGGTCTGTTCACTGATTCTAGATCGCTTACGCGGTCTGTATCTGATGTAAGCGGTAATTCAGTTTGAATATATCGCGGACCGAGGTGCCCGGGTCACTCGGGCTCGGGCGACCAGCCGATCGTTCCTACGTCAGGTCGACATCTACTCCGCTATCTCCAGATTTGCCTGGTTAAACTAGTAATTAGACTTACCTACTACCTAACTTATTTTGACAGGTCCAAGAGCGGTTTTTAGTCGCCAATTGGACACGATGTAAATGTCATGTAATGTAATGTTATTCGCCGGATGACCAACCACCTAGTTCCGCCCAAGGTATTCCCCCGAATCCGCTATCTTCTGATACCAACTGCCTAAGACTGAACGATTAAGTCTATCTCCAAGGAAGGTACCGGATAGGAGTTAAACCCTGAGTTAGGCAGACCGGAGGATATACAATTTGGCCAACACCACCCAAGCTGTACGGAACAATGGAACTTTAATAGGTTACACAGAAATGACCGAGAATATACTGCTACGGAATAGACTATTATCGTAAATCATACTGCTACCTGAACATTAGTCTTCTTCGGTCTTTCATTAAACTGGTCTTCATTAACCTAACGCCGTTTACAGAAAGGACGCCGTTGAAGGACGCCGTCGTCGTCTCTATTCAATAGAGACGACGGCTACAAACTCTCTTCTACGTGGAACCCTCTTCTTAAAATGTTCCCGCCGCCGAACGCCGAACGCAAAGACGTAAAACAGGATACAGTGAGTGTTGTGTGCAAGACGGATTTTAAAAATTCCTGCGCTCCGAGCCCGGCCCCCCACCACCGTTATAACCTACGCAGTGGCGGCAGCGGTTTGCGGCCTACCCGCAAAACAACGGACTAACAGCTCTTCAGTCTACCCTAGACAACGGCGGCTGCAACGTCACCGAAACGTCGGGTCCTACAAATTTCACGCGGTAAATTCGTTTTCTATCCTATTCATAGCACTCAGTACTAACCGAACCACTCTCATAATTTCATCACAAGTAAAAAGTTTTACCGCCCAACGAAGTGGGCACGGGTCAGCTAGTTTATTATATACATGTATGCTAGATAGGTAGGAGCAGTACCCTGGACAACGGCGATTCCAAGATCGCTGAAACGTTGGGTAGGTACTACATAACTATTTTCACGCGGTAAATTCGTTTTATTCTATTTATAATATTAAACAACCGCGATCCACCAATTTTATACTATACAAACAGTACATGGATTCATTAACTGTTACTTCGTTCCTTATATTGTGTCCGAAACAAATTATCTTCTATTTATAAGAAGCGAGAGCCGATTCGCTTGGTTTTCGAATTAGAAGCCTCAGTGGTTCAAGTCTCTCCCATTTAGCTAGTCTCAGAATATTTTATCAAAAAAAAACTCGTGTCATCACAAAAATATTCCCAAACTAATTACCAAATCAGCTTACATAAATTAGGCTTCACGCTCAATTATTTTGAAGAAAACATAGCACACGCCCTTGAGCTCACCTCGAAAACATTCAAATTCGTCAAAATTGTTTACTGTCAAGTTGAGTTCCGGTAATTAAAAATAAATGAGATGCCAATTAGCGCGTAATACCATGTGACATGTGCGCCACCGTCCTTCTGACTAATTCTGACGAATGGGAGACGCTTTGGCTAAAACCAAATTGACACTAATCTGAATAATCTGATTTATACCCGTTTATTGACACTAGATCATAGCGTAATCCAAATTCAGGTTCGATATTGAATCATGCGAAGATGATTGTAAATCAATATAATGTGCCATTTGGGCTGGGTTTCGATGGAGATTTATTAGATAGTTACTACAGAAATTCCATGATTAGGTTCTATAGAAGTATTGTGGAATTTATGACTAGTGAAGAAATCTGTAATATGACCGAACATGTGTATATCGAAGGTGCAGCTGAGGCTAGGATTTTGAAAGAGTTTAAATTTATCCGAAATGGATTAGCTAGTATCCAAACAGCAAAAATCGCCTAAGTGAACAATAGAAGAGCTTTCACAAGAGATTTTTTCCCACTCCAACTGGATTTAATAGTTCTAGCGCTGATTTAGAAATTATATTCTTGCTGCTAAAACGGATATTTGTTCAATATATGAGCAAGGTTCTAGAGAGACGGTACGTGACGGTACGTAAAGGAAATTAATATTGTCACAATTGCTTGTTAGTTTATTTTTTCAAAGATCTCTTACTTTACCGGCTTAGCAACCGACGAGGAGGTAAAGTATTCGAGATGAAGACGGATATATAGATGTTGAACCCCCCCCCCCCCCCCCTCCCGCCGAGACGATAAAGACCATTTCCAGGCTGAAGTCTCACTGCGTGTCTGTCTGTTTGGCTGTGTATATCTGTGTGAGTGTGTGTCTGTGTGAGTGTATGTCTGTGTGTGAGTATGTTTCTCCACGATAGTGCCCAAACGCTTCATCCGATTGAGCGGGGGTTTATTAGATAGTTTCTACAGAACTATAAAAGTATTGTGGAATATATACCTAGTGAACAAATCTGTAATTTTATTGATTTATTTTTATGTATTTAAGTAGAGAAAAGCGCATTTTTTAAACTACAGTACATTATAACATTATCACTAGAGACCCATTGTAAATAGAAGCAAAAAATAGAGTACCTCACCCCCATCTTTCTTCAAATCAACGCCGCCTAACTAGACCTAAGACCGTAGGTACTAAGGCAAGAGTACCAATTAAATACTAGCTTGTGCATATGTACCTACTCCAAACTACATACTAAAAAAAATCGAATCTAATAATATAAAAAAATGAATTATAATAATAAACATTAATCTAAAAATCATTAATCATTAATCTAAAACTAAGACATTAATATGTCAATGCGTCTGTCAGTCTAAGTCGGTCTGCTAATAATATTTTATAAATTCCCATCATGAAACATATTTCCCATCATGAAATGTGGACGAACATGTGCATACTAAAGATGCATCTGAGGCATGAATTTTGAAAGAGTTCAAATTTATCAGAGACGGATTGGCTAGTATCAAAACAGCAAACATCGCCTTAGTGAACAACAGCAAAGCTTTCACAATTTTTTGTCCACACCAACTGGCTTTTATAGTTTTAGCGCTGATCTGGAAATTATATTAGTAGTTCAAAAATGGCTATTCGTTCAATACATGGGCATTGGAAAATCTAAAGAGACACTTTGTTTTTTTTTAAAGTAAATGAATATTGTCACAATTGCTTGTTAGTTTCTTTTTGCCAAGATCTTTTACTTTACCGGCCTACCGACCGACGAGAAGGTAAAGTATTCGAGATGAAGAAGGATATGTAGATCATCCCCCCCCCCTTCATTCATTCCTACTTCCCCCCCGAGTCGATTAAGACCATTTCCAGGCTGAAGTCTCACTGTGTGTCTGTCTGGCTGTGTGTGTCTGTCTGAGTATGTGGTCCTGCACGATAGCGCCCAAACGCTTCATTCGATTGAGCTGAAATTGCGGTTAAAATCGGTCCGCCAGATCGGTGCGCTAGTCATTATTCAATCTTGAAATATTGGACTTAGATACTTGAAATTTGGTACACAGATGCATTGTTGGACCGAAATCACATTGTGTATTTTTTTTTTGGAATAGCTCGTATACAAATAATATTTAAAATCCCTCATATTTAAGAAAATATTATGTAATATTTGGAAAAAAATATTATTTCCTTATAACGGAAATTACTACAAATATACTATGAATAAGCGGGGGGGGGGGGGGGGGGGGGTTGGGTTGGGTTGGATGGGGGATTACATAGGGGGCTAGTCTACTTGCCGGGAAAATCTTGGGATGACAAAACCGTTTTTTTTTATAGCAATAGCGTTGCCAATATAATTCAAGGTGGATAGAAAAAACCGTCGTCATTGCAACACAATATTGACTAAAATGTCACAAAACATATTTTAAAATCGTGATTCTCACAAACAGCCTAATATATCTAATGACTCGCGTGGGAACCAGTAATTTCAGCACAAGTCTTACCCGTGGTCAATTGAAGTTGCTGAGCGTAGCGATTATCTTCTTATTAAATTCTTACTTAATCAAATCTTCGGACACCTTGACTTAGATTGTCGTCGACGGACGACAGATGAAATGACGTCACTTAATACAACAAATAAATTGAAGACCTGATGCCGCGTTGCTTGAATGATATATAATTAGCCCTAAGGGCTGCCTTACACGAAGAATTTGAAAAAGA
Source organism: Micropterix aruncella (assembly GCA_944548615.1). NCBI lineage: Eukaryota > Metazoa > Arthropoda > Insecta > Lepidoptera > Micropterigidae > Micropterix > Micropterix aruncella. The sequence continues at coordinate 27,249,447 of OX155961.1, forward strand.
ATAAAATGATTTTTTGATACTGATTATGAATTCAAATCAACGAAGTGGCAACACGGAATAACTAATTCAATATAAAACGTTTTAATTCTTTTTTAATTCGGTAAATATGACCATATCACGGAATATAGAAGCAGACTGAAGTGGCTTACCACTAGGGAGACGAGACAGGTTAGAACTAGACCAAACGTGTATATATGTGTGTATATGTATATATATATATATATATATATATATATATATATATATATATATATATATATATATATATATATATATATATAGTTAATATTTGATTGGTTTTTTGTAAAATCTTTTTTTAAAAAATTCGTTTAAAGGATGACACTTTGATGAAAAAATAAAAATAATAAAAGCCACTTACATAGCTGGAAGGTTTTCCCGGACTGGACTGGGAAATGCTTATTGTTTAAACGAGATGTATTCTTGGATGAGTACCACTTTCGACGGTACACTGTAGGTTTAATGGGATCCCTTTATCGCTAGCGAACGATCACCCTTCATCCACATCTCAAAAACAAAGCATATCCTTTTGCAAACCAAAATAAAATGTCTTTATTAAAGACAAATTTAAGCAAAAAACAATGAAAAAAATCACAATCAATCGTCTCTTAAATGCGGAATGACATTTCGAAAATTCGATTTGAAATTCGAATATATCCACTCTTTAAAGGGACGATATACGATTGCTGGGCTCGCTATCAGCAAGCTATTAAATGAAAATAAAAATAAAATACTTCATTTGCTCGTTCCCATGAAATAAGATATAAATCTTATCTCATTTCTTATATATATATATATATATATATATATATATATATATATATATATATATA